>VZRI01007817.1:338978-352790 GCA_013397515.1 Upupa epops | reverse complement strand
CGCTGATCACGTGCCCTGCTCGATGCGCTCGGCGCTCACGGGTGGCGCTCGGAGTTCGGCTCCCCCCGGCGGTCACTGTGGGTGCGGAGTGACCCGGCCTCTGTCCTGTCCCGAATCCCCCAGCCCGGCGACATGTCCACCGCCATGAACTTCAGCACCAAGAGCTTCAAGCCGCGGCCACCGGACAAAGGCGCCTTTCCCCTGGATCACTTTGGTGCGGTACGGCGGGCCCGGCCTCCCCGCGCCCTGCTCGCTGACCCCGCAGCTCTCTCTGGGCCTCTACCTGGACCCAGCAGTAGCGCAGCCCTCTCTGTTCTCTTGCAGGAGAGTGCAGCGCCTTCAAGGAGCGGTTCATGGAGTGTCTCCGTGACAGCGGCTACGAGAGCAGCGCCTGCCGGCCGCTCTCCAAGGCCTACCTGGAGTGCCGCATGGACAGGCAGGTGCTACCCGGGGCTGGGCGTTGCGGGGCAGCCGGGTGGCCCTGGCACGGGAAACAGCGAAGCTGCCTTTGCAGGGAGGGGAAGGCAACCCACACTGCAAACGTTCATCAGAGATCTTGTGTTTTTGTAAGAAGTGGGTACCCGTTGTGGCTTCAGCAGTTTGCTTGGCCTGTGTTTTTTGTGTGATGTAGATAAGCAGCCAGAAGGGCGGGATGCCAGCAAGGTTTGGCCAGTTTCTGCAGCACATAACCACCTTTCTCACTGTGAAGCTTTATGTTTTTTTATAGCTGTGGTTACATGTTACAAATTAAACTTATTACACAGTTCAAGTGAAAAAAGGGGCCCCCAGCACAAGAAAGATACGATTTGCTCAGATGAGTCCACAGAAGGGCCACAAAGGTGGTTGGGGTTGGAGCACCTCTCCTGTGAAGACAGGCTGAGAGAGCTAGGGTTATTTGGCCTGGAGAAGTTTCTGCAGACACCTTAAAGTGACCTGCCAGTACCTAAAGGGAGGCTACAGGAAAGATGGAAAGGGACTCGTTACCAGAAAGCATACTGACAGGAGAAAGGATTCTCTAGGGATGTTTCTGTGCTTGCAGTGCTCTCTGTTCACTGGTGGTGGGCTCCTCATTGACTGGAAAGGGCACAAAAGCTATGAAGTGTCTTTAAATACAAGAACACTTGCATATGCTCCACAAGCTGATGAAGAAGGCTGCAAAAAACATTTGACGGTCACTAGAGCAAAATACAGTGGCACCATGATTGCTTTTCTAAACCACATTCACTTAAAAATCTGGTAAATAGCACAGGTAATATTTTAGGAAGCTCTTATGCAGTCTGTTAATTAAAGTAACAAAGAGTCAGGTCATTTTCTTATTTGGTATCTAGTTGCAAGAAACAACACGTTTAATTGGAAAATACAGTGAAATAAAAAAAATATGTCTCTGAATGTTACTCTCCCAAAATGGAACGTTTTGGAGCTTTGTCAGTGGCAGTCACTCTGTGAGGACCTTGTGGCTTCTTTAAGTAAATAATACTAAATGACGCAGAAAATGCTGCTGATCTCTTGCTTACAGACTCTGTTCTGCAACTGGTTTTGTTACTTTGTTGTTTTTAATTTAGGCAACTTATGGCTAACGAGCCCCTGGAAAAATTGGGATTTAAAGACCTGATAGATGAGAAACCAGAAGCAAAGCCTGAAAAGTTGTAATGAAGACAAGCAACTTTCCTCCTTGTGTATGGAAAGCATAATGTTTAATGTAGTACATATTGTACGCTCTGTTCATATTGTAGTGGGAAGTGTTTCCTGAAGGAACCTTTTCTCAAAGCTTAACTTTCCTAGAATAAAATATTTTTAAATGAATAAAAATATTGCTTTTGTCTGCTTCCATCAAGTGTTTTATTATTTATTCTCTTGTAATTTTTCTAGCCTGCTTTTAAAGATCCCTAAGAACCTGGAGAAAAAAATACAGCCTGAAGTGTTCACCCTGTCTCTCTAAGAGCACTGAAGTCTTACCTTAAAAAGATAAAGAACCCCAAACCTTTTGAGTGCATACTTCAACGACAGACTTATCTTGTGTGGGCATTACTAATACACTTAGAGCAGTTACCTGCCAGAGGGAAATACAGCTGCTGTGGTACTTACAAATTACTTTTTAGTAAACACTGGTATTAATCCCCATCTTTGATGTGATCTCCTGCTCACCCTACTACAGTAAATACTTGGATACCAGAGTGAGATTTGAGAGGTTGTTTCAGTCTTTTAACCTTCTTCATTGTTGGGAGAGTATTTCTAGTCCAGACACCAGTCAGTAGTGATTGTGTTTTTGTAAACCATGTGTTCTCCCAGCTTGATTTCACCACTGAACTGGGACTCTTTCATTATGGATATATTCATTTCTCCAAATACTCTGTTAAAAAAACAGAGGAGATCAAGAGTCAGTTAATGAAGTATTGCTTTCTGAAGCACATATCTGCAGCCCTCACACTGAGAAGGTCATGGAGCAGCCCAGGCAGTAGATGAGCAGTTGGGTCTGAAGATGCCTTTAAGATCCCTGACAGGGGTTTGTTTAACTTAACCATGAATTACCAGAATTGGTGATATGTCTCTAACATGTACTAATGCAAGTGAATCTCTTTAGTTAATACTGAGTTCAAGCCAAAATAATTTGGCCTGTTAGCCCCCTAGAAGTGTGTTTCAAGCAGACAATAAATACATGTGTATGCTGTCTGGATGTATTTTCCACTATATTCCAGTTCCAGTCCCCCTTACTTCTGTTCTTTTTGTTTTTAACCGTGTCATCCATTTTTCTGTGTATCTGACTCTCACAAGCATTAGGTTGAAGTCTGCAGACAGGGATACCCACAGTTTCCCGGGACAGTCTTCCTATACTTTCTCCTTTATTTGAGGTCCTCTGTTTTGATAATCTCACCTTTCCCAGTGCCTGCTATTATTCCTTTTGCTTCTGCTTTCCACGGTTCATCTGATCCAGGAGAGGGTGAAGAAGCATTTTCTGCTCTTCATATTGATGGCTGGAACTGGAACTCTAAATTGTTGTTGGGGTCTAATCTGATTGAACAGTCCTCACATAGTTCCGAGCTGGTTCCTGTTTGAAAAGACTGTTCGCTTGCTGCTGCATGTTTTTATTCTGCTTCATTCTGCTGTTTAAATTATATCCTTTGGTGAGATTAGTACATTTACAGAAAAGAGAGATTTTATTGCTGAAACAGATATTAAAAGACTTTGTATTGAAGCACTGAACAAGAGCTTTCTTTTAGTGATACCAAGTAAGAATTATTAAAATAATCTCCAGGATCTTCAGAAGAAAGAAATCAAATTTCACGCTTCTCTGCTCCTTGAATGTTATTAGGTGAAGGAAATCTCTGGTAGGTATGAAAGAACCCACCAGCGATGGTGGAGTAATCAGGGATATTACAGTGAAGTTTCACCTCCTGGATGTTACTTTGCACAGATGAGTGGCCCGTAAGTTTGTGAGTTGAACACAGGTTTTTCCCTGAGACAATAAATGCCAACCTCTTCCAGGTTATTGTAAAGTAAAAGGAGTGAAGACTTTTACATTTTGAGTGACTAAATTTTGGTGGTTGAGCTGGAGCAGTAGTTGACATTTAAATGAACTTTTTTCACACTGAGAGTCCCCATGGCTCAGATTTTCAAGGACCTGGACTAAAAAGCTTTATGGCACACTGAAGTGAGCAGTGCTCTGTGCTACTTGCAGACCCACAGTCCTGTAGTGTTCCAGCAATGGAGCCTGCAGGACCCTACATAGCACAGACTGACTGCCAGAGCATGTATCACCCTTCACAAAGCAACTGCAGAAACAGCAATTGCCACCCTGACAGGGAGTGTTTGGGTCAGGAGTTTTGCACTTTTTTCATGCCTGAAGAAGATAACCTCACGGTGTCCAGATCTATGGGTACATCTCATTCTGCCTCCCAGCACATTGAGTCAGCCTCGGTGCTGTCCCCTTCGTGTAGGCACAAGAAAAGAGCCACGAATGTATGGTTGAAAGCTCCAGGAATTGGTGGAGACATGTATTTCCCAGCTGTAAGGCTTTAGCTGGAGGAGACAGTATCTTTAGTAGAGCTGCAAGAGCTCAGTGTTGGTGAGGACCATTAGCTGATCTTAGATTGAGATATAATGCAGCTGAGAAACGGTGGAAAAACAAGTCATTAGTCAATGCCAAGCCCGAGGTCAAACAATTTCTCCAACACGATGTATGGGACAAATTCCTGCAGCACCAGAGTAGTCTTGGAGAGGTCCCAAAATACTCTTCCATTTATTCCTGCCAACATACAGATTTGCTTTTTGATGTAAAACTTTTCACTGTAACCTTGCTCATGGGAGCCTACGTTATGCTTCTCTAAAATGACAGCAGTGCATAAGCCAAAGGAAAGCTGGTAGTTCCCCTACCAAGCAGGAACCTCTCCAGAAGCCTGACACCAAGTTGGGAAAGATTTGTATTCTAGAAATGCTGAGCTGAGGTGTGTGTGCTGTGGGGGAGGCGGTTTGTCACGGTGATGATTTCCTTATGGAGCAGTTTGGACTTGATGAGCTGCTGTGCCACGCGTGGCACCGGCAGCAAGGTGAGTCCCACACAAGTGCGTTAATCTTCACGCGAGAAGCCGTGAACACCACCACCTGCCGACAGACCCTGGGAGCTGGAGAAGTGCAGACGGTTGCGAAACGAAACGAGGTTTGGCTGTATGTGTGCTACAAACTACCAACCCCGGTGTAAGGTACAGGTGTGGAAGGGAGAGCCCAAAGCAGAAGGAAGTGTCGACGGTGCTGGGAGTGAAGATCAATGGAAGCTGTTAACACAATCATAGAAATCAATAAGCGATGGGGTGGTACTTGTCTTTTCCTGTAGCTTTTTTTTCAGCAAAGCCTTGTTCACACTGTAACTGGCACCCAGCTGCTTGGAATCCTTTCCAGGGAGTCTCCAGAGAGTGACAGGTGAGCAGTGCTGTCAGTGTTGGAGCTTTGGAGACAGTTGCTCACAGGTTTTCCCCCCATGCTCAGATTTGAATCCATTCAACCACAAAGAGCTTAACCTTGAGCACCAGTTATTTACAGAGAGAGCACTGCTGCAAGCCAACCATCATTATGTCTTCCTGGGAGACCTTGAGCTCTAGGTGTAGCTCTCCAAACAACTGCAGTGACCTGCAGAACAAGGAAGAAAGGGTTTAATAAACATTTCCAAAGCTCCAGGCGTTTGTTCATAGAAAAGCCTATACAAAGAGCAAGAGCCTCCTGTGCTTGCACTGGAAGTGGGCCACCGTCCAAAGTCCTTTGTAGGAGCACAATGAGTCCAAGTGTCTGCTGAGGAAGGATTGTTGCTGCACCTGCCACCTGCATAATGGAATGCCTGGTGTAGGAGAAGAGTTCCATCTGTCAGCAACTCTGAAGTGGATGTTTGGTGTTGTGCAGTTACAGGCAGGCAATGGATGTAGCCCGCTGAGCTTCACAGTTGGTTGTCTTCCAAAGCTTTCTCCCCAGTTTGCCCTGCCTGTTTCAAGGCTGTGGAAGTCCTTGTGTCTGGGCATTATATTTAAGGTGAGTAGTTGCTCACTTGGTTTCCTTTGGAGACCATAGAGTTGCTGGCTTTAGACTGTGATTAACTGCTCTTTGTGGCAGCAATTGAAATAGCTTTTACAGTCATTTTTGTAGCTCACCTTGACCAGCATGAACAGTGGTGGGGAACTAGATCTTTTAGAGCACCTCTTGGACTTTACCCTGTTGTTTTCTCACTCTAGGCAGGAGAGTGCTGGGATGTTTCCAGTAAGCTGCTGGAACTCAACCTGGGGTATATAAGTATTTAAGGTGAGTAGTTGCTCTTGCCATACAAAAAACATCCATGGCTCCAAAAAGTGCCTTGGGTATTATGGCTCCACTGGAGAGCAGTGTGTTTCTACATTTCTCATCCACAGTTCCTGGGAAGGGAATAATGCTTCTGCAGGTTTGCAAGAGTGTGCTCCTGGTAGCATATCCAGCAACCCCAGTTACTTCTCTGCCTGGAGGAGATCCCTTTGGGAAGAGATCCTTCTGCTAAATTGAGTACATTGCATGTTTGTTCCCCACAAAAAAAATCAAAGCTCTAGCCCAGCTTAATTCAAAGTGGACTGGAAGGGGCTAGTTTTGCCTTCTGGGGTATTTCAATGAAAATTGGTCTGATTAATCTTACTCTGGTTCTCTTTTTTTCTTCTTCTTCTTAGTGATTCTGCCTCTGTGAATAGCTGTCAGTGCTGCATTTCTGTCAGGATGCAGCAGATTTTCTAGCTTACGGAATTCAAGACAAAACGCCTTCCTTCTGGAATGGAGGTGCCATATGGTTTGAAATGTATAATTGATCATTGCTCAAAATAGGAGCTTCGTAGAAAGTCACCTAGAAGTCCAGGGTGGGTGTGCAGAGGACTTGCTAGACCTTGATGCATTTTTTTGTTTCCTGGGACTGATGGTGATACAGTGACAGTTTTTTATGGTTCTGACGCTTGGCTGTGTGTCCTGCTGCCTGGTAAAGAGCAATAACCTGAAATCACCCAGTATTGGTGATGCTTTTCTGTTCAGATCCTTAGAAATTACAGCAAACTCTGATAGGAGGAGTGGTGTGAGGTAGCCTTGCACAAAGACAGTGGGGGATGAAAAGATCACAAAGAGTATCCAGAATGACCCAGGCTGTTTTGACTTGGTTTTAAAAAGCAGGCAGTGGGGGATGCTTCTGTAGCCTCTTTGGGCAATGGAGTCCTTCAATTATTTTAGTTACCTTCTAGAAGTTGACAGCTGTGATTTCTGGAGAATTTCTAGTTTCCTTCCTGATGGCAAGTCCTGCTCAGCTAGAACCTGCTGACGCATCTGGTCCTGACTGGTTTTCAAAGCTACTAATGGAGGACAGCACATGGGCAAGCAGTTGCATGGAGGAGGTGCTCTGCAAGGCAGCCAGGCCCAGGTCTGTTTGCTCAGTTTAGATTTCTCTGTTATCAGATCACTTTCTGGGTGTCAGCAGGGCTTGGCAGCACTGAATCATTCCTCAGTGGACCAGGCAGGAGAATGATAGCACTGCAGAATCTGACGCACCAGGACTGCCCTGAGGGTTTGATGTGATGCCACATGCTGCTTAGAGGAGCAACCTACTGCCAATCTACTAAGGGCTTTGCCCTCTGGGTTGCTTTGAGAGCCCCATGGCAGCGTGGCTTGCTGGATGGCCAAAACTATGCTATGGAAGCTCACTATGCTGAGGAAGCTGGGGTTTGGGCATGCAGACCCAAAAGAGAAAAAAAATTCCCGCTGCCACTCAGGAGCTGCAGATCAGATCAGTGCTGAGAAAATTGCTGGTAACTCAGACGCTGAACTAAGCAGGAGAAACCCCCCACTGATAAATGAGCCTTCATAGGCCCATGAACGAGTACCTAGTGGGAAATCCCAGGGGTGTAATGAGGCTGGTTGCTTTTATCGCTGGGGTTGCTTTCCTTGGCTTTTGCTCTTTAGTATGGATGTGGGAGTTAAGTGGCACTGGCTGCAACCCATGGATTTAGCAGGCTGTCTTTAACCCATCGTCCTCACCACCCATCACTGTGACCTAGCTCTTACCAAGCACATACTCTGGCTGTGCGTATTTGGCACATCCCCGTGTGTGTGCACACTTGAAGTGGTTGCTAAGGCAGCATAAGTCAGTCCCCCTCTCTCTATGTGTTCAAATCACTCCCTATGCATTCAGATTTCTGTCTGATCTAGAGGTGTAGATGTGCAGGGTCCATACAACCCAATCCCTGCCGGGTACCTATATGGAGAGTACAGGCAATGCCACAGATCAGGTGTGAACAGTCTGTGTGTGAATGGTACAGGTGAGTAGAGTGTGGGTTTTGGTTTAGTTCCTTGATATCCTAACTGTGCTTCAGAGTCTGGTGGAGAACAGAGACTGTCCAGTGACACCTACCAGGACACATCATGGAGGTGAAGATCTCTGGCAGGAGACCTGGCCGCCTCACACAGGGAGATGCTCAGTGTGTGCCTGTGCAGCATAGTGATATAACAGGACACAGGACACCGCAGGGCTTTGGTGATAGGAGATGTGCACATTCTGGTCAAAGGGACAGAAAAGCTGAGTTCACCAGCTGCTGAAAAGAACCAGGTGGGTGAAAAATGAGAAAGTGTCTGGAATATCTACCTCCATCTTTTCAATGTCTACGGCGGGAGACTTGCAGGTGGTGGTGCCAGCTAGCGGGACTCATTTGAGCAGAGAGATGTCTGGATTGATGTCTTTAGTTCAGCTTATTTTAGCAAGTAATAGGCAGGGGGGTGATGTTTATCACTGCAACCGGAGCTGGCTAGTCCTTTAGATCACAGCTCTAATTGGTTGAACTGACTTAGACAGTAAATCACCCCAGCAGCACTAATAACACGGAGTGATGGGAATAGTAAACCCTCTACTGCAGAAATAACCTGGTCCTGCTGGTTCCTTGACTCAGGTTGGTGCTTCTGTTCTGGTTTGTTAATTAAAACTCCTTCACAAAAGTCACCTGGCTGACTGTTCCAAGTCAGCCATCGAAACGGCAGTTCTCCTGCTATTCCCCAACCTGGCTTGGGCTCTTTTTATAGCCTGCTATAAAATTGTTTATTTTTGCACCTGTTTATAAAGGCTTTTCAGCCACGGGGGTCTCATGATGTTGTTTTCATGGCTTCTGGAGCAGGGCTGCTCTGTTGTTGCTAGAAATAATTGCTGTTAATTAATTCTTTGCTGATTTTTCTTTTGCAAAGCATATTGAAATAAACAAATATGTGAGCAGCATGCTCTGTATCTTGATGTTGTGGGAGCTTCTAGGAGGCATGCAGTGACATCCAAACAATCCCATCAGTCACCAAGGGAAGGGTAGGACCTGGTTCTCAACTTTCCATGGACAAAGTTAAGTGGCAGAGAGTCAATTACCAACTCTAGCTGTTTGGCAGTTTCATTCAGGCCATCATTTCTAATCTCTATCTAGAGAAAATCCACAGCTTTGTTTCCTTCTAGTGCTTTATTCAAATCGCAGCTGAGCAGCATTACAGAAACTGATTTGGTCTCAGAAGTCTGAGCTGGACAGGCAGCTGAAGACAGCAATCTGTAGTGCAACACCACCACACGGGAACTATAACTGCACCATTTCCTTTCTTTGTCCCTGCATTTATTTAATGGTTTGTCTTATTTCTGAGTGACTCTGGCAGTGCTGCAAAGACTTTTGACCACAAGTGATGTGCTGAGCTTCAGCCTGTCTGTCCAACAGTCTTACCTATAGCATTTTCATCACCACTTGGCACAGGGTTCCTTGCAGGAGCAGCCACCAGTTCCTAGGAATTCTAGATTAGACACCAGTAGTCTGGGCCACTTCTGTCTGTGTCCTGCAGTGGGACAGAATACTGTCCAGTGTCCTGCTCAAATGCTTCCAGGCTGTTCCTGGAAGGGTGAGCCATTTGAGCCAGGAAGAGATTAAATTATTGGAACTGAGCAAAAGCAATTTCCGTGGTAAGTCCTTGCCCTGTGGTTTGCACATTGAACCTGTCCCACTGCTGCTTCTGACTCAGACTGAACTGATGATGGCCTGCTGTGAATAAGCACTTGGACTTTTCTTGGAGGAGCTGATACCCTGATGCATGAATCTCTTCACCCACATGTTGATTTCCTCCATACAGAACTTCCCCAAACCTAATTATTTTAATTAGTGTAAATCAGGAATAATGTTAAAAGCAGTGGTCTAACACTGGCGTAGGTGAATTATTGACTTCAGTGGTCTAATTTTGTCTTCTCTGAGAGCAAAAGAGTAGTCATTAGTGTGCAGGAATCAGCATAGCTGCAGTTGGATGCCTGCTGGCTGTCACTTCCCTTGGCCACCCCCTCCACATCATATTTTACATCGTATGACAGGGGTTTGGAAGAGCAGCAACAGGACTGTTGCAGTGTGAGTTTTCTTGCTTTGAGATTTCCTTGTGAACTGTAGAGCAGACATACAAATAGCCAACATCCCCAAACTATCGGTCACCCCTCGCTCTCTAGGATGTTTCTTGGCTCCCAATCACCCCACCAGAGTGACTAAGAAGCCCCTGCATCCAAATACCAGTTCCCAAAGCAGCCCATTATTGCAGCAAGCCTGGCCAGAGCATGGGCACAGCGGAAACAGAGAGGAAGTCCTGATGGGCAGACTCACAAATGCGGTTCAAACTACTTTCCTTTTTGTTGTGGTGTGGCATGAGAGAGCAGTTCTCAGTTCCTTGTGCTGCAGAAGAGTAAAAGAAAAACTATTTAAGTCAGTCAGCAGAAAGGTTTTGCTCTGCACCCCCTTCTTGCCCTGATTCTCCACTTTTCCCTTAAGAGGATCTCTCTGGTCTGCTGTGCATAACATTACCTGCACAGTTATAAATCATGGGAGTAAAGGCTTCACTTTAACCACACTAGTGATGCTGCCTTGCAACAGAGTTAACCACGATGTAAATGTAATGAACCCTGATCTGTAAATTACTCTGCATCTTTAGGCACTTTTAGAGCAGCACAATGCCTTTTCTTCTTCAAGGACTGGTGCAGGTGCAGAGTGGCTCTGCAGACATAGGACTTCAGGCTGCTGTTTCTGCACCCTTGTATCAATTTGCTCTTGCATCAGCTTCAGCTTGACTAACACATCCTAACCATGCAGCTGCAGTGAACAGGCTTTTGCCTGTACTACAGGAGAAAAATATCACGGGGTCCATAAAGCAATTAAAAGCAAAGAAAGTTGGCATCAGTATTGGATTTTCAGTTCAAGAGTTTTTAATTGCTGTACTCTGAGCTCTCTGCTCTGTGGCATTCCTTCCTCCCTGCTGCAGTCACTCTTGATTTAACTGGATAATCCAAAAAATAAGTTGTTGGGGGTTTTTTTTAAGAAAAACCTCTAGGATTTCTGTTTCTTTCTTTTTCTTTTCTTTCTGTTTTCTTTTGAACAGGAAACCATACTGCAACAGAAACTAGCTGCAATATAGTGGGTGTGGGTGGCCAGTGCTATGGCTAGTTTATGCAGACCTCCAGCTGCAAGAGCTGCCTCCCATGTGGTGCTGATGAAGCCCAAGGGACCCAGCCTGGTGCAGCTACTACTCCACAGAACAGCTTGAATGCAGTTGCAGTGGCATGAATTATTGATGTTTCTGTTAAGGTTGCTGTTCACGCAGGATTTTGTAATGCTTCCCCACGTTATGCTGCGATTGTGCACCAGGGTCACAAAAAGGGTTGAGTTCAGCAACTCCTTCCTAAAAAATCAAGGCAAAGGAGATAATATGAAGGGTTAAGGAAAACATGTAGTTATGTTTGTGCAGTTTCAGAGTATCACCTCAAAGATGGTGAAAAGGTTTCCAGGAATTTCTGAGAGTCCTTTGCCCTGACCTTAGCGTCTGGCGTTTGCAGAGGCTGCCCTGTGCTTTGCACCTCAGGAGATCACATTAATAAAGTCCGTTCCTAAGGCAACAACCTTGTGATTTAGAACAAACTGAGTTAAAAGTGAGAGTGCTTACTAACAAGCACTCTTTATGCATAAATATAGGAGCACATATATTCATACCTGTACAGATTTATATCAGACTTAACAAGTCACTTAGCAGTGGAGAGAAGGAAAGCATCTGATGGGGGTAATGTGCTGACAGTGACAGCTGGTCCCCAGAGAGTTTGGCCAGAGACTTTGTAAGAAGCAGAGTAAATTCATGAAGTGTTCCCTGACAGGTTGTACCCACAGGGAGAAGGTGGGGAAAAGCTCAGATGATGTGTCAGCTCCTGTGGATTCAGGCAGGAGGGAAAGGTGTGACCTGGACTAGTCCATCAGGTCCCAGGAGTCTCTGCCAGCCCTCGTCAGGCAACCTTCGCCCTTTACCCCATACAGGATGGTAAACTCTGACGCTGTCCCTGCTCGACAGCAGGAATCATGGTCCTTAGGAGCCAATGTCCACCAGGAGAACCTCAGTGCCTACCCTGGATCAACATTGTACTCACTGATACTGAAGCAATACCTAAGCTCTTAACCTTGGATAAGACTGGAGTAAATCTGTGGAGATACCTTTGTGTGTGAGATTGAATCCATTTCTGTATTTTTCACTGAACTAAAGTTTATCTGCAATTCTGGGTAATTTAGTTCCAACTTTCCCCCCCTCTCTTCATTTCCCCTCCACCTACATGGACTGTTTGGTTCCAATTGTGGGGTCTGGAGTAATTGTGATGGGACTTAGATGCTGAGGACCCTTAGATGCTGGATTGACCCTTGCTGGCCCTGTTCTACTCTGCCCATCCTTTACAAGACTGTCCACTCTCATCACTGATAGCAGCCTCTGTTATATTTGATTTTATTACAACATAGACATTTCTGTCTGTGGCCCTGGCTTTCAGTACACGGAGAAGAGTGGGATTGCCTAGCAACCAGGAGAAAAAAAAATTAAGAGAATCAATAAGTCTTAATGGAAAGCTAAACAGAGACCTTAAAACCAGCCCCTGCCCTCAGTAAGTTCACGATGACGTGCAGCATCCTGGCTATCGCATGAAGAATTCAGCAAGTGCATATTCTGGAAAAGCCAAAGTACAAATGAAAACCCACTGTAACATGGATTTAGGTAAAGCTCTGGTTCTGTAGGCATGTAGGCTTGAGTGTAGCATGGGTGAGGAAGATTAGCTGCTTTTACTCCATGAATGTTAGAGGTCAGGCTGGTATTAGCAATTCGGAGGTTGAAGGAGTCAAGGGTCTGGATGCAGCAGTTCAGCTTCTCCACAGAAGGCTGATGTGAGAGATTTATACCATTGGTTAGCATGGGAATGAGTTTCCAGACATCACCAGCCTACATCTGTGAAACCAGCAAACCCCAGCATGATGTATAACGCTGCATAAAGGCAGCAAGGAACAGTCTGACATCGATTCGAAACAAACAAAAATAAACTTAGTTACAGCCACTCATCTGGCAGCAGAAATGCAAAGGTCATTTAGGGAAACGTATGCCAGGCAAGGAAGGGTGGGGGGGTCACTGCAAAGGTAAGAGGCCATGGCTGGACCATGATGGTCATTTGAATGTGGAAATTTTCCATGAACTAAAGTTTATATCCTCCTGCAGAACCCTGTTATGTGCTCTAAGTTTTGTGAGGAGCATGGATAATGTGAGCTGAGCTTTGCTAGAGGGTGCTCTGCTCTGCTGGAGGAGACAGTGATGGATGATATGAATGGGGGACTTGCTTTGTAAAACCAAAACTGTTTCTGTAATCAGAGCTGTGTGAACCACAAATAGGCCATAACAGCAGATGCTGATGACTCCATAGAATCATGATTTTGTGGTCCTAAGAGCCACACCTGAGAGGAAGGTTTCAGCAGGTATCAGAGCAGCAGCTCTGAACCCCTCCCTCACTCAAAGGCTCCCCCGTCACATCCCTTGAGTCTCCCTCTAGTCCTTAGCTGGTTGAACTGGGACAAGAGCCTTGGTCCATAGGTGACAAGTGGCTGCAAGCCTTGGACAACTGTGATGACATGAAGAAGCTGTGGCTCTGCCCTATGGGTGTTTTCTCCCCACACTATGGAGAAGTGTGAAAAGCACGGGAAGATGCTTGGAGGACAGTTCTGCCAAATGCAGGCATGGAAGGCTGGTGATGTGTGCTTGGAAGAACAGTACTGAAGGAGTGTAGGTACCAGTTAAAGACAAGGACCCCCCAAAGGTGGTAAAAAGAGGTGCCCCAAAAGCACTGCTCAGGAGCCCTTCAGAGTGGTCGAGCTACCACTCGTGAAGCCCCCGACCCTCCTACTGCCACACCAGCTCCCATCCCGTGGGCGAGAGCATCCCCTCACCAAACAGCGACGCCAGGGCCCGTCACGGTCACTCCAAATTAAACCTGGGAAG
>VZRI01007817.1:194393-329774 GCA_013397515.1 Upupa epops | reverse complement strand
TCCTGGTCCCTGGGGTTGTTCTTGCCCAGATGCCAGACTCTACACTGACCCTTGTACCTCATTCAATTTCTCTCTGCCCAGCTCTCCAGCCTGTCCAGGTCTCGTTGAATGGCAGCACAGTCTGCTGGGGGGTCGGTAACCCTGCCTGACTTAACACTGTTTGTTTTCATGGTCCTGGGCTACCATGGAGTAGCAGTACTGTGTCCTGGATGTAGGAACTTTGGCAGTTCCCAGACATTGACTACAGCTACGAGTTGGGAGACAGAGAACAGCATAAGGAATTAAACCATGGAAATATGAGCGAATCTCCAAAACTCTTGATCCTGCTTGCCAACCTTTAACCCAGCAGCAATCTCTGTGATCGGAGCAGAAGTGGTCGCTGAGCTCAGGTGTGAAGCTGAGTCACCCTCCTTGTGGGGGAAGTGGGGTGATCCTCATGTCCTTCCCTGGCACGGCTGGATGTGGGTGGCACCTGGTTGCTTGCATCGCTTACATCAACTTAACTAGTATTGTATTTTCCAGGCCTGAGCTGTAGTCATCAGGGTCTGCCATGAGGATGGGAGACCATGTGAAACACAAAAATCCACCTTTTTTTGCAGCTGCTAGTGTCAGACCTGTGCCCAGGGGGCTGCAGTGGAGGGGACTCGTAGAAGCCCGGGAATTTTTTCCCCTCTTCTGGGTGGGCATTCTGCCACGTCTGATGAGGCTGCTCTTTTAGCTCTGGTGGTTGTGCTCAGACTCAGACCCTGCTGGAGAACTGAATTTGTTTTCGCCAGGGTGTGCCGAGGGAGGCCAGTGGCTGTCGCCATGGGCAGGAGGAGCTGGTGACAGACCTTGATACCCCCCTGCAGAGGAGCCGTGTGGCCCCACACTGTCCTGCCCCCACTGCATGGCACAGCCAGCCCTTCAATATGTATGAGGAGAGAAAGCACCCTCCCTTGCATCTTATAAATAATTGCTGTGCTGTGAGCAGCAAGGGCTCGGGGTAATTACTGCAGGGGAATAAATATCCAAGGAAGGTCTGTGAGAAGGGAAGACCCACCCTTACCACTCAACAGCCCCATGCAATGGGGTAGCCCTATGGGTTTGGGGAGGATGGGGTGAGGGGACCTCCATGGAGGGGTACTGGAGGATTTAGTGTTTGACTTGATGATTTGCAAGGAAGCCCTTTCTGCTGGGGTGCAGCTGGAGTGGCAGGAGCTGACATTTGTGCCTCGCAGTTCAAACAAAGACCCCTGTATGGGAGTTAATAGCGCAGCACCATGGGGACACTGGTGCATGTGTCCTGCCCCTGCCCTCTGCCCTCCTCCAGTTCTTCTCCATCTCATGTGCTTCAGGCGGTGCCTCTCCCGAGCTGGAATTTGGAGGGACTTGTGTTTAAAGTGCTTTGTGTGAGACGTCAGCTCGGGGCTGTAAACAGCGCGTGGTTCTACTCGGATGAAGTGCAGAGCTGCCACTGGCAGCGCTTTACTGTCAAGGCAGGAGCTGGAAACCTCCTGGCATGCAAGGCTGTGCTGCTGGGCAGGCGTAACTGTGGAGGAAAAGTCTGTGGAGCACTCCCACTGTATAAAATAAAAGATAATCTATATAAAATGAAGTATGAAATAGAAGATATAAAATGGAAACTATTGCATAGAAAACAGAAAAGAAACCGCAAGGCTTGGGAACAGCATTGACAATTCTCATGAGCTGGTTGTTTTAGGTGTGAGATTTCTGTCCATGCAGTGCTCGGGAAAGAGGGACATTCACCTCTTCTCTTTGTGTGAGCATGGAGTGAGTTTTGGGGCTCCCTGATGTATGCAGAGAGCATGATGTATTGGGTTTTGTGAATAATAGCTGTTCTTGAGATTACACATCTACTAATTGTTAATGTAATGTGTGTTGCTATCAGTGTACACTAGCACATACCTTGCTTTTGCTTCTTTATCTATCTGATACCTCTAACACCAGGGAACTTGAGCCAAGTGTATCCTGAACTCCCCTGCTGTGCCCTGTTCTGCCCCAGCTTTCCTTCCTCCTGCACTGATTCCATTAGCTCAGTTGAGCACTTCTCTCATTCCTTCTTGCTTTCAGACCCAGACTGGGCATCCCACAGCCTAGGGATCTTCATCTGCTTGAATTGTTCAGGAATCCATCGCAATATTCCCCTAGTCAGCAAAGTGAAGTCTGTCCGGCTGGATGACTGGGATGATGCTCAAGTGGAGGTATGTGCATGTGAGACTGGAAGTACCAGTGAGGTTGGGTTGCTGAGTTTTACCAGCAGAACTGTGAAACAATGAGTTCTTTCTAAAGATGCCACAACAGACTGGGCTTGAGACAACCTGTGTAGCTAACTTCTGAATGTGGGGAGGAGGTCCATGATGCTGACTGAAAAATGAAATAGCTGTTGCATGACAAAGTTGTGAGGGTTTCTCCAACCCCTATAAAAATGTTGATGAAACAGAGTGTAGAAATTACTAATTTAAAAGAGATTATCATCCTTCTCTTACATTACGTCTACTCTAGACTAGACACTAGGCTAGACCTCTTGTCTACCACCCTTGCCCTGCTCAGCTCTATCTGCCTTTGTTCCACTTAAACTCACATCTTGAAATGCTGAGCCTGCACAGTACAAATCCTGTCTGTGCCTCACACCTGCCGAGATTGGGGTGATGCTGCTGAAGACAAACCTGCCCAGGAAACTGATCTGCTTTGAGTGCTGGTGTCTTTAAAGGCATGAAAAACACTACCAGCCACTGATCTTTATCTTGGATGTTGTAGGTCTGAGGTTGTTCTGGAAGCCACAGCTTGTGTAGTCATGTGTTTTACTAGGAAAATAGTCCTTTGTGTTGTGCAGGTTTTCCCATTCCTGGTTTTTGATTTTTGAGAATAGATTCAGTATGAAAACTTGAGAGGCTCAGAGCATGAAAACAAAGAGAAAACCTGCTTGCTATGCTTATATGCTTGGCATTTGATGTGAGACCAAACGCAGTTAGCCTGGCTGCCTGGAAAAGAATAGTTTTTTTTACACTTAAACAGTGACTTTCATTAAATAAGATTTATGAGTAGAGAAATACATGGGTTTGTTTGCAGAGTTCTCCATGAGCCATTCGTGTACGAGATCAGGAGGAGAGGAGGGCTGTCAGGGCAGATAGAATTTTTATTTATTAAGTACTTCAAGCTCCTTTCTGAGGTTATTATTTGCAAAAACAAAATTGTCCTTTTGGAGCAAGCAGTGTGCTACAAAGCAGAAGGTACATTGTTGGAGACTATTACCTGGCAGGAGACTTACAGTCAGTGTCAGGTTTTACCCTCTGGTTGCCCAATTCCTGTGCTGGATTGACTAGGAGCAGTCTCATTCCCATGTTTGCGGGAGGAAATGGCGCTGCACGCTGCCTCCTGCTCCCATAGGGACCAGTGGAGGTTGTGCGTGTGTCACTTGGGATACAGACCTGTCCCCACCACATTAGGCAATAATAACCTGAGCCCTGGCTTGTGGGTACAGCCCTTACAGCATCCCTCCTGCGCACAGCCCAGGGGAAACATCCTAGCAAGTGAACAGAGGGGCTGCATCCTCATCATTCTGTTACACAGTAGAAGCAAAAGAGGTCAAAGGAAGGTACTGTTAAGATTTGTATTCTCTCTGTTTTTCTAATTCCTCCTGGTTTTTTCTCTTTTTGACAGTTTATGGCCTCCAATGGGAACAACGTAGCAAAAGCAAAATTCGAATCCAAAATGCCACCCTTCTATTACAAGCCGACGTATCTGGACTGTCAGTAAGTAAAACCCTTTGCTGGTAAACAGCACTGATTTGTTTGTGCAGCTGCAGCATCTGCAACGGTTTAGTTTTAGCGTGATCCTTGGGTTTTTTTCCCCTTTTGGCCACAAAGGAGGTTTCATTTGTAAAAAGCCCTGAAAACATTTTTTTTCCCTTCTGCGCACATATGGTAGAGTTTATCCTGCGTGTGGGATCTTGTTTAATAAGTACAGTTGAGATGATGCAGGCAAGTCAATAGTCTGTCTGTTCCCCAGACTCTTCCAAGTTTCTAAGGCTACAAAAAATGGTGATTTCAAGCCATTGATTTCCTCTGCCTTTTCAAATGTCCCTTCTGCATGGAAGCAGAGCTTGCTCAGCTGCTGCAGGAGATTCTAGGTTATTGGTGATGCAGAATTGCTGGGGTTTGGTGCCAAGGTGGTGGATTCTGTTCCTTTGCCTGAATGACAAATCATCTCCTCCATGAAGGCAGTTGTCTCCCAGTCAGAACCGACTAACCTCTGTAGGAAGCTGGGCTAGAGCAGCTGGATGATGTATCTGAGCATTGTAAGAGGTGTCCAGAACAGACGTCCTGGAAGGGTTTGTAGCATTCCCCGCATGAAATATTATCCTTGGGTAGGGAAGGATCTGCTGCGTTCCCCAAATCTAAAATCCTTCCAAAGTGTTCATGGGTGCCTATGCTCATCCTCAAAGTGGCTTTGTATATATTTTAATCTTATACTAATAAGAGAAGTTATTGTCTTCCTGTGTTACACAGAACGCCTTTCATATTAAAGACAAAAGACGGCATCTGTCCTGCAGGTGAAATACCCCAGTGATGCATCTGGTATGCCCTGTTTGGTGATGCTCAGGTGATAAATCTGGGAAGAGCCAGGACCCTGCTTGGCTTGATGATTTCAAAAAAATCCATCTATGCGACATTCCTAGATCTTGGTTTTGAGTTAAAATGGCTTCTGGCAGTGGCTTCCATGGTTCCCACAAATACAGAAGTGATCTGAGGACTGGCTACTGGCTGTGTGTTTGGAAGGGCGCACTCTGCCTTGTGATATCTTAATAGGATTGTTTTTCTCCAGGAACAAAAGCCCCATCCTCTTACCTTTCCTACTGCTGCCACACTGCCGCCCTTGTGGAAGGGAACCCAAGCTGAAGCCACAGGGAAGGTGCTCTAAGAGGAAATGGTGCAGATGCAGCTAAACATGGCAGCAGTTGATTTTTTCCCTTTGTTTCAGAAAAACAGCTGTGGCGAAGTGTGACTTTCCTTTTTTTTAACTCTATCTCTTCCAAGACAGAGTTTGACCATGGTGGGAGTCTGGGATCTTTCAGGTTCTCCTCCCACCCTGATCTGGTCTTCAAGCATCACCCCTAATTCCTGGCTTGGGAAATGTGGGGAAGATACTTGATGTGGCACTTTCTGGGGACTCAGAAGTGCTCATGTGGGTAGGGATCTGAAAGGGCAGGGCTGTGATTTATAAAGACTCACAGTAGAAAAGTAATTCTTCAAACCCAGTGACTGAACAAGGTGGAGGGGACTTGCGTTGTGACAGTCGAGGACAAAACTTGCCTGCTCCTGCCTATCTGCACTAGGGCAACAGGATTGCTGTTCCTTCACCTGATACAGGCTTCCTACTTTTCACCACACTCTGGGTATGATGTTGACCATCCAGACATAACATCCTACCTTTCTCCCCTGAGCAGCAGAGCTGGCAGTCTGGGGACAGCTATGTCTTGTTCCTGCTGGGTTTGGTGGCCAGGGTTTTATGAAGCATGTCTCAGCATCCTCATAGGGTCTGCAGTGCCCTTCACATGTGGCTTTAGCACCCTTCTCATTCCTGAGCATCAACGGCTCCTTGTGTCTTGTTTTGTAAACACATGACACTTCCTAAGATGGTTGTGTCTGCAAAAAGAAAATCACTGATGATTTCTCTTGCTTTTCCACAGTGTTGGTTTAAACAAAATCTTTGGGTAGAGCGTTATTCCTGCTTAATTGATTTGCCTTCTCCTTAGCATCTCTGATATGAGGAAGAAGGATGCCCCAAGCTCTTTGTACCATCCAGATGGTAGGAAGAGTTGCTGGCTCTGCCAAGAGCTGGGAGATGGATGCTGTCCTTGGAGAACAGAGCTCTTGTGAGCTGTCATGGTCCTGAGAGGATCCGGAACCACATTTGTATCACTGAGCTGCCTCAGTTGGCTGTGCTGTAGTGAGACTTATGATGTAAGGATGGAGAAGCAAACTTTTTCACCTACTTGTCAGTGGCAGGAGAAACACAATTCCAGGGTATTCTCATTTTAATTTTTACTCTTAAATCTCAGTTAAATTCAGTGAGATGTTGCACCTGACCCTTAGCTGCTTTTTGCCCTTATAGGGCAGGGATCTATCAGATATTCGGGAGCAGAGCCCTGGATCTTTTTCCTGCCCCATTCTTGCCTGAGGTGTGCAGAGCCTTGTGCTGGGGAGCCCAGCTGGAAGTGGAGCAGGTCCCTCTGCAGCTTGGGGTGTCCCAGGATTTGTGTGCAGATTGCACCCAACTCTCCTTGCATGGGTCAGGCTGAGAGATAACAACGGCTCGTCCTGCAGCTCAGGCAGCCTAGAGACCACTGATGTTTTCATTCCTTCTGCTGCTGGGTTGTCAGAAGAGTCTGTGGCTGGTTCTGTGCTCACTAGATTTGGCTTCCTTTGATAATGCAGCTCAGGCTTTGCCTCTACGATATTCTTCTTCCTTCATCCTGTGGCTGCACTCTGGGGAGCTTTGCTGAGCAGTGGCTGAGCTCCAACCACAGTCCAGTCAGAGCTGCCTGTGAGTGTGGAGGGATGGTGCTGGCACTGGGCTGGCAGTGCTGGGGTGGCTGCTCTGCCCACGGCTCTTTCCCAATGCAGGGAGGTTTTTTTTTGTTGTATTTTTCAGTTAGTAATTTATTTATTGACTGGGAATGTGGGGCAAGACTAGTTTTACCCATGAGTGGTGGCTGGAAGACTAATGTTTTTGCTCCACACTTGTGCCAGTTTTGCACTGGGATGGTATTTATCCTGGAAGTCCTGATTTCTGAATCAAGCCTGGAGCTTTGCTCATGTAGGTTTTCTCCAGACCAGCACTGCTGGGTCTCCACAGCCACAGCAGGGTGCATTGCGATGGATGTGACTTCTTGCAGGAGCAGGTCTCTTCCTGATGCTGCTGCAGCCATGGGGTCATTTCCAATAGGGAATGTTTCGAGGATGTTGTGCCAGGCTGTATTTTTCTTTCTCTAGTTAAGGGCTCTCTGTGCTAAACCAGAGCCCGGGGAGTGCTGCTTTTCAGAGGGCTGTGTATTTAAGTTCCTCCCCACCTCGCTGCAGGCCACTCACACTGCAATAGCACAAGCTGTTCCCAGCTTGCAGCCCTGGGTAGCATCGCGATGGATGACACCTCCATCCAGTGCTGGCACTGTGCCACTGAGCACCAACCCACGTTCCACAGCACGATGGGGTTTCAATGCTTTTAATTACAACAACCCATGCTGGCTGGCCACAGCAACTGGGCAGGCTTTGTGGTGCTGCTCTCAGACTCCGCACAGCATAGTGCTGACATGGGAGTTGTAATAGGGACAGGCTCTTTGTTCATTTGGAGCTTCTTCAGTTTATAATGCCACTTCTGTAATCCCTCCTCTTTGGTTGCTTGAAGAATCACAAAGCTCAGAGCAAAAGGGAGGAAGTGCTGCAGTACCAGCTTGTCCTTCTCTCTTGTGCCTACAGTGTTGTTTGACTCCTTGGGAAACGCGAATGTTTGCCTGCTGCATCTGGCTTCTGTATCCTACAGAAACCCTGTTGTGGCTTCCTGGCTCTGTCAGGCATTTGGCAAAGGTTAGTGAAGTTGGAGAGGACTCTGGAATTGCCCAGGGAAGGTTTGCCAGCTGTGCATCGGCACAAAAATCCACTCAATGAAAAGAAGTCTCCTTCTTTTCTCTTCTTACATCCTATCTCTGCCAGGCCCATGCAGCAGGAGTGCTGAGCAGAGCAGCCAACTTCTGTACCACAGGGGAGTCCCCAAGGCTGAAATGAATCCCAGGTTCTGGCATGTTCCTGCACCACCACAGAGTTGGCCCAAAGAGCCTCAAGCGAGTGACTTAAAGCACAGACCCCTCTTTGGATGGTCATGAGTGGTCACGGCCCAGCTTTGTGCACCAAGGCAGCAGGCTGAGAGCTGTAAACCAGACTTTTCTGGGGCACATACTCTGCAAGCACAGGTTTGAATTTGGAGTCACCAGTGAGTAACAGGGATAGCATCACTCTTGAGTAAAAGCCATATGGTTAGATGAAAAACAATAGAAGATGGGCTTTTGTAGTGCTGGAAATACATCCATCTCTCTGCCCTATGCTTAATGTCATTTTCTGTTGCTTCTTTGCCTAATTCGGGAACACAGAGCATTGTTCTGTGTATGAGCTGCAGTGCATTGCTCTGCTTCTCTCTGTGCTTGGATAAGCGGGAGCTACATCTGCTCTGTATGTAGAACACTCGAATAGCCTGACTGCCAGTACATCTGAGCACCTCAGTCGGAAAAAGGGAGTGAAATGGGCATGTGTTTTACTGGGTGGTTTTCTTATCTGGAACAAGATGAGACATCAGCTGGAGAGAGGATGTATCCCAGTGAGTCTCCCGTCTTGAGATGTCATCTCTGTAGTCATCTGAAGAACAGTTATTAACAGGAGTGACTTGTTGTAAGGAAGTAAGATTAAAATGTGCCAAGAGAAAATGGCCCAGTAAATCCCAGGATGTTTTTTTCCTTACTTTATCATTTAATGGTTGGTTTTATTTGTTGGAGGAGCTACCAAGCCCACCATCTCAGCCTGGTGTCTGAAGGTCAGTCTGGTCCTGTTCCTTATTACGCACAGTCAAGGATGCCAACTTCTCACCTGGCCTCTGCTTCCTGTGTTTCCTCCTGTTGCTGGTACTTCACAGATAGACTTCTTTAAGGCTTCATTTCAGGAGGGGTGAAGTTGTGTGTTTTGCTCAGGCTCCTACTTATTACTCATTAGGGTTTTCAGAATTTCCATCCATGGCTTTCAAAAGTGCCTGATGTCTCGGGTTCGCAGCTCAGAGGGCTGCAGTGTGGCCTCTCCGAGTTGATCAGTTCCCAAATACTGGAGCTTCTTGAGGTTGCTCAAACTGGGTACTTGACCTGAGGAAATCTGCCTGAGCATGACTGTGCCAAGTCACTGAGATCTGCTCTCTCCAGTCCCATGAAGTCTTGTCTGCTTGTTGTTCATTTTCTCTGTTGTTAGCTCATAAGCCGCTTGATTCGAGTTGATTCCTTTAATTCCAGAGGAAATTGCTACAAGGTTAAGATTGCAGGCTGCTTCCTACACATTTGTAATCTGCATTTAACCATTCTGAAAAATAGCGCCGTGGTGACCTGGGCTGTGCACGTACCACAACCACGGAAAAAAGGGATCAGTTAGCGTCTTAATTGGGCGTGTTACGATTTGTACGTACACAGATCCAGCTCCTTCAATCCATAATGCAAGACTTTTGTGCCTTGATAGCCCAAACCCAGCTCTTTGTGCTCTCTTTCAAAAGCTTGTTGTTGGCCACTGGTCTTGGATAGGGGGTGTGGGACATCACTCCTGGGGCTCTGCTGGTTGGAGTGATGCACAGTGCACCTGGGAGAAGCCCTGCAGCTGTTTCATGCCTCCGAAAAGCCATTGAAAAGCAAGGATTTGCCAGATAGGAAAAGATGGGGGGGGCAGCGTGTGAAGTGGACAAGCTTTTACTGTCCCCTGCAGTGGCTCCTCTTGTGGACTGAGCAAAAATTTGGACTTGAATACAGTTGTTTGACAGAAACTTGGCATTGCTGCATCCACAGAGCTGCCTGTGGGAAGCAGATTGGTTGTTTGCTGGAAAATCCTCTGACAAATTACAGAAGCTACAAATTCGGGCTTTGGAAAGTATAGAATCCTTAGGGATTGGAAGAGATCTTGAAAGATCATCCAGTCCAATCCCCCTGCCACAACAGGATCACCTAGACCAAGTTGCACGGGAACAGATCCAGGCAGGTCTGGAAGGTCTCCAGAGAAGGAGACTCCACAACTCCCCTGGGCAGCCTGTTCCAGTGCTCCAGTACCCTCCCTGGGAAGAAGTTTCTTTTGATTTAGATGGAACCTCCTCTGTTCCAGCTTGCACCCATTGCCCCTTGTCCTGGCACCAGATGACCTTGAGAAGAGCCTGACACCCACCCCTCACATATTTATAGACATGAATGAAGTCACCCCTCAGCCTCCTCTTCTCCAAGCTCAAGAGACCCAGCTCCCTCAGCCTTTCCTCCTAAGGGAGGTGCTCTACTTCCTTCATCATCTTCATTGCTCTACGCTGGACACCCTCCAGCAGCTCTGTGTCCTTCTTGAACTGAGGGTCCCAGAACTGGACACAATACTCCAGATGCAGAGTTGCTGGGTAACGTCTGGTACTTTTGTTTTTGTTGGCAAGATGGTGGCCACCAAGATGCAATCAGAGGGTGGTGCCGGATGGTGTTTGGTGTCTTTTGGGATGCTCTCACTTCAGGCTGAGGCTTTTTGCCTGCTGGAAGTCTCCAAAGAGCGCTGGGAGCCAGGCAGTGTCTGTGGGGTGCGTGTCCTGGGAAAGCTAGCCCAGCTGAGGGACTAAGGTAACTGAACTGCAGCCTAAATGTGGCTGGCCAACACTCCTCCATGGAGTGCAGTGCAGCCGCGCAGCTACAGTTTGATGTTTAACAGCATGAACAGATTTTCCTGGGGTGTTTTTTGCTGCGAGCAGAAGGCTTTGGGTATGTGGGACCAAGATAAAAGAGCTCCACTTGCTTCTGCTGAAACCTTCCTCTGGCAGAGAGCTGTTGTTTAATGTCAGTGGCCACACAAGTACCTAAAATGAGATTTGGAGCTGTCAGTGTTGGCAGTGCCTTGTTGGCCTCTGGACCTGCCACCTCCCCAGTGCAGCCCAGTCTTGTTCTGTTTGGGCCGTGTTGGAAATGCTGGTTTTCCATAGGGATTTGGGGGAGTTTTTTGGTTGTTTTTTTTTCCCCCTTTGCTTTCAGTATTTTATCGTGATAATTACAAAGACCTTTCTGTTCTAATTGCCAAAAAATGGCATATTCCCTATAACCAGCAGCCTGCCAGACTTTAGGTGGGCTGCTGAAGCTTTTGGAGTTGATCCTGAAAGCTGTTCATCTCTGTAGTTTAGGAATGATGCTTTTACATTTTTCTAAAAGGCACAAACAGCATTTTTGCTCCATTATCCCATCACCAAAAATGCAATAAAATACCACGAGGCTGTTGCTACAGTCCTTTCTGCTCATAGAGCTCCTGTTGAAATCAAAGGGGAAGGTTGGATGGAGAATCCTGTACTCTGCGCGTGATGTCCTCTCTTGGAATATTTATGTCTGTATTCAGCTCAGGAAGCACACATTTCAACAAATCACAGCAAGAGCTGTTTAAAAGTGCCCCGAATGCATACTGAAAATGAAGTGGAGATCAGGTCTGAAGTTCCCTGGAAATGGTGGGGAGGATTGTATGGTTTGAGGAACCTCTGGACGATTCCTGCCCTCTAACTGCAATCCGAGCCCATAGATAGCAGGGCAAATCCTGACCCTTTTTGAGTTCACCCAAGCTGTGCCAGTGAGACTGGAGTTTCATGCCAGACTGAAAAGCAGCTTTTAATGGCAGGATTGCCTCTCATTCATGAGCTGAGCATGATCAAATCCAGTCGGTGTCTCTTGGAATGACGGAAGATGCTGGACCTGCCATCCTCATTGGGTTTTTGTTTCAGTTTCTTTTGCTGGAGATGTTCTGCTTTCTATAAATAACAATTGGAGCAGAAGCTGCAGCTACCGGCCTGCGCTGTCCTAACCATGAGCTGCTCTCGATGTTCCTTCATTTTTTGGCCCGTTGCTTCTGAAGGATTCTGAGTATGTGATGATGAGCAAGGAGAGAGCTATCAGAAAGCACTTGCTGTGAGCTGGGAATGCCTGCCATGGAACCCTATCTGCCACGGGATTTGCCATTGGAGCCACCCGTGTTCTGTCCGAATGCTGAGAATGTTAGCAAGAGAATTTTGCAGCTTCTCAGGATCCCCCGTTGGTCGAGGTGCCTCGTGGATGCCCACTTTGTGCTGTCTTAACACAAAAGCTGTGGAGAGATTGAACCACCCTGTTGACGGCGCCATGGGACGTAAGTCACCACAGAGCAGTGTTCCCTACGGCGAGAGCCCAGCAGAGTGTGTCTGTTGTAGTATTTGCATTATACAGCAAGAATGTTTTCCCACTGCTGCACATGAACCTTAATTTATACTGCATTTAACATTCATACTGGCAGGCTGATTCTCAGAGACTCAGAACAGCTGCAGCTCCTGCTGAATCCACTGAAGTCAGATGGAGCTGAGGGTGGTGTGAATTTTTTTCCTCCTAGTTAAATCCCTAATCGTCTTGGTCAAAGCGTCCAAGTTGGGCTGTGCTGATAACAAGCTGTCTGCAACAGCCAGCCTGGAAAACTGCAAGAAGTGTGACAAACTCAAGTGTTTGTGTTGATTTTTATGATGGAATTTTGGTAGCTTAGTTGGTGAGTGACTGAATTATAGAAACGGGCACCTAAGTGCCACCTTTGAGTACCACTTTGGGTACCTTTGGGGTCATCCATCATCTACATTTGCGGGCAACGTTGTGGTAGAGATCAGATCCCAAAACAGTGTCTTGCTCAACCTAAAAGAGCCCCCTTGCACACTTCTACAAAGGGCATCTGAACCTCCCGAGATGAGCTGAGGATGGGTTGTACCCAAAGCAGAGCAGAGCACAGGGTGACAGCAGGAGGGAGATGGGTGTTTATCTTCAGCGTTCACAGTCAGACTTGCAGATGTGTGTGTGACAACTAAAGAGCAGTCATGAAAACAGGAACAGAAGGGAGAAAGGCAGAGTTGATGCTTATTCCTGTTACAGCAGAAGGTGCTGGGAAGCTGTGGTGATCCCCAAGCCTCGGGGGAGAAGGCTGATGCCCCAGACAATGGGTGGGACAAAATGTGTGTCAATATTTCCTCTCTTACTGCCAGGAAACTGCCTACAGCCACAGCATTCATTGAACAGCATCTTGCAGATCTGATGAACGTGTTTGCTGTGCCTGTAGATGAGTTTTCATGAGCAGCGTTAGCACCCTTACCTCCTTGAGCACATCTGGAAAGTGTCTGATGAAGGGAAAGCATTAAATTGCCTAGTCAGCAAGGAAAGAAAAGTTAATTAAGCACGTCAACAGTTTTCCTTGGTGGAGAGGTCAATGTGCTGGGTAGGTTTTTCAGAACATGCCCAATGCTGGAGGAGCTACTGTCACCAGTGTAGGCCACTTGGAAATGTCTGCTGTGAAGCTGGGATGACACATGCCTTTATTTCTGTGTGTGTGTGATTTCTGCCTGCTTGAGCTATTTAAGGTTCTAGGGCAATTAAGAACTAAGTGCAGTTAAAAATGGTTTGAAGCAATTTCTAGCATGTTCTAGATCTAAACTACTTCATTAGCTCCAGCACTCATGCTAAAATAAAACAGTAAAAATTATTTATAATCAGTCTTTGGGGTATTTTCTCCTTTTTTGGGGGATGCAAAGCTCTTGGCATGCAAATCGCTGGTGTAATTTTCAACATGAAAAGTAAAGGACTTTGCAGTAGGGGTGTTTCCTGCCATTACTCATGATTTCTTAAACTCAGCAGGACAGACTATGAGTTTCGGAAAAGCTCTGCTGGGTGGGTTTTCACCACCCTCTGGTGGTAGCGTTCACAGGTTCAGGGCTCAGCCCTTGCATCCTCACCCAGTCATGTTCTCCTGGGCTTTTCACACCCTAGTTTTGTCCAGGAGGTTGGCTGGGGTCTGGCATATGACTGTCCTATGTCCTTTTCATTTTGAAGAGGTAACATCTGACCTGAATTCTTGATGTTCGCCATTTGTATGACCCAGTTTTTCAAGTTCCACGTTCACTGAGTCACAACTGTCACCCATCCTTGGGCAGGACTTCTGCTTATCCTTAAAAGCATAACATTACCCTGATACGTGAGGATGGTTTGGAACAGCTGCCCACACATGGCAAAGAGGCGATATCTGGGCAGCTTTGCTGCTGAACAGCCAGCACACACTCACATCACTCAAGGCACACACATTTCTGCTTCTCTGTCAATAGCCTTCGAGCACAGATTCATCCTTTGTGTGCAGTTGGTGGTGATTTTCATGTACCGACCCCATTTACTGAAGAATGCAGTCTGGGAAAATGAGGTTTAAAATTGTTCGTAGACCGAGTGAATTTGGTACAGAGGGTGGGTGGGAACGGGCTGTTCTGCTACATCTGTAAGTGTTATTAAATACATTTCCAGTGGAGTGGGATGTACGAGGGAACGATTTTTTGTTGTCCAACAATAAACAGAAGGAAGGCTCCACTCCAGACTGTGCAGTGCAAGTTTGTAAAGATTTTAATTCACAATTATTTTTGATGGAAGGATTAAAGATTCTGGATCCTTCCTCAGTGTATGTTGGACCGTGTTTCCTTTGCTCTGTATTTTTCCTTTCCAGGCTGCTCCGGGAACAGTGGATCAGAGCCAAATACGAGCGGAAAGAGTTCATTCACAGCGAGAAGCAGGAGCCTTATTCTGCAGGTAGCAAAAGACATGTTTGGCAGATAAGTTACTCGCTTATCTTCCATGTGTTTTCGTCACTGTTTGTTTGTTCTTTATATTGCTGATTGCTCGTACGTCGATAAATCAGAGAAGAAGGTGTGGTCTTCCAGGGAAGATCAACTCTGGCATTCCCTGTATTTTGGAATATTGGGAATTTTAATATCTGATGGAAATAAGGTACCGAGAGTCTTTGTACTGACTTTCACAGGCTGTTCGCCACCAGCAGGACAGATAAAGCAGCAGTGAGTTTCTTTCTGGTAGCAAGGGGCATGAAGCTGGATTGAAAAGGAGATAAGGGCATTGGTCTCCTCAAGGTGACTTTAGTTTTGGAAAGATGAATGGGATGATTAGCATGGTCTAGTTAATGGTGGGTCAGCCTGCCAGGTCCTCCGCTCTTCCCAAATTCTCGTTACTGTACTTTCCCCTATACTTCCCGTGATACTTGCGATGCCATCGGTGGGGACCAGGTGTTGCAGCATGGGAAATGCAGGGCGGTTTGCAGTCACACAAGTGGCAGTGCTTGTTTCAATACTCTCTGTACAGTGGGCACAGGGATGGAAGCCTTACAAAGGGCTGGATTGGTAGAGCAGTGGATCAGGTGATTTTCTTGCAGAAGGGTGGGATTTGAAGAGGAGACAGGGTTCGACCATGTTCATTGTGTGGCTCCTCCAGCGTGAGGACCAGCACGAGAGTGTGCGATATTAGCTGGGTATTGCTTTGCTGTGTGTAAGTGACATTTAATTTATTTTGCATATTAAGTAGTTGACACCAGCTACGTGCTTGGATGACTCTGGAATAATTTTATTAGCAAAGATCACGTTGCAGGTGAAAGGTTAAAACATTATTTCCATGCTGCTTGTCAGGACTGATAATAAGCAGGTAGTTCCAGCAGCTTGCTGCTACTGAAACCACAATTAAAATCTTATTTCATGTGTTCTCCAGTTATGTTTAGAGCATTTCTGCTCTGCTGTTTTACATACGTGAAGCATTCACGTAGTGTGTGTGGTATCTTCATGTACCGACCCTGCACTGTGCTCGTTTTTATTGTAGATTGTTTCAGTCTGCTGCAGTTGAACATGTTTTACTAACAGCAGATAGTTTTATTTTAGTAGATAATTTTTGCATATATCTGCCAGTGTGTGTATAATGTTCACCCATGCAACTTCTAGATAGAAAAGCTCGGATTCAACTAGGTACTTTGGGCAAATACATGGTTTTAAGCACATGATTAGTCCTTTGGACTCCTAGAAGAGCCTGTACCTGGTTAAAGTGAAGTAGGTGCTTCAGAGCTGTGTGGGAAGAAGGGCAGTGTGTTCTGAGCTCTCAGAAAAATGTTACAGGAGGAGTTCAAACAGGAGATTATTTTAGCAGCATGGTTGGTAGGTGTTCTCGAGTAGTGTGGCTGCATAATATTTAGCTGTGTGGTGAAGCAAAAGGGTTTTCTACCCTCTCTTTGAAGTTCAAAAGCCATTAAATGCAGAATAAAACAGGGTGAGCCATTTTAAATGAGCAGTGCTCTCTGAAGGAGGGGGAGGGAAGGCAGGCTGGTGAGCACCTTGTGTGTGAGTGCTTTTAAGTCATATATTGTCTTCTTGTGCCACCATTAAAATCCAGCATAGTAGCTGTGCAAATGACCCGTGCAGCCAGGGTATCATTGGTTGACTCTTCTGGACAGTAAATTCACAAGGAAGCTTTGATCGGGTTGTTCCTCTCTGAGATGGCCAGGTTGGTATTACAACACCACAATGCTGGGCACACACACACACACACTACTTCCAGTGCCAATTGGTCCCTTCTGTTGAGCCAAAACAGCCCCCAGGCATGGTTGCACATCCGTGGTTCATCCCATCCCAAGCAGTGCTCTTTCTGCTGGACTGCTGGCTGTAGCATAATGATGCTGGTTTCAGCTCTGGGACTGTTAAACCAGGAGTTGGTGTTTTCCCAAGCTGTGGTTGAGAAGAGAGTCCAGGGAAAATCCTATGTCCTGTAGGAAAGCAGCATGCTGGAGATCATAGAGCTGTTCAGGTTGGAAAAGACCCTCAAGAATCCCACTTAACCTGCACTGTCAGGTCCACCCCTCTGCTGTGTCCCTAACAGAGATGTTCTTGTGTGTGTTGGAACAGTTCTTGGGTGAAATGGGGGTGTTTGGTCATGGTCTTCTGCATGGTTCTGGGCCACCAGTTTGCCCAGCTAGTGTAAATGAGCGCTGTCAAAGCTGGTCTGGACTGTGTTGTCTGCGAGCCCTCCAAGAGAGGCTACAGCTTGTGCTCACAGGAGAAGCAAAGAAGCTTACTCACACCATGGCTGTGCCTTTCTCACGGCTTGTGGGGATTGATACGGCTTAGTGACCACTCCAGCAGCCTGGAGGGTGCACCAAGGTGGGACAGACCTCCTGTGCTTGATGGTACTGGGCTCAGCATGGCTAGGAACTGCAGAGGATCTGCGCCATCGCTTTCCACTAATGACCCCTCAAAACTGCCTCTGAGCACACCGAGGTGGGACTGATGCAAGGATGCCCTTCTGCCCACCCTGCATCCAGTCTGTGACTCACTTGGATGGATGGATGGATGGATTGATGGATGGATGCCTTTTTCTTTCTAGCGCTGTCTTTAGACCATTTTCCCTCACCATTCTGAACTCCCTGGAGGAGCGTTAGATTACCCGTTTCTAAGCATGAAACGTTTTGTTGCTAATAGAGACGTCGCTATCCATTTTCTCATGTTTGTTGGAAGATTTAATTCCATTTTCCAGTCCCAGGGGCAGTGCTGCATTCTGATATTTGTTCAATAATTGCATTAAAAAAATAAGAAAATGCCGTCTTTAAATAGTTTAGAGCAACATCCTTTTCCAGGCAGCCTGACAAAACCCTGGTCAGAAATTCAGTGTCTTTCAGAAATTCCTTTGGGGAGAAGCTGTCTGGAGCCTGTAGATGCTAAGCAGAAGCGATCGCAGCCAAACTGACAGACTTAGGAGAAATGAGTCTCGGTACAGGAGTGTCAGACGTGCAGGTCAGAGCTGAGATAGTCGCACAGGGAAGCCTGGCAGGAGGATGCAGCAAACTTCAGTTGCTGGTGAAGAGTATAAACAAGAGGTAGTGTGGGATGCAGAGACAGCAGCTGCCTCTAAAGGTCTTGCATAGCCCTGAAGTGATGGGAAACAACTGCCTCATGAGATACAGAGCAATGTGAGGTAGCAGAACCAGAGACGCTTGCCACAGGCAGAGATCTCCAGCATGGGCAGTGCTGAGCATTGAATCCAGCTCTTGAGCCTCACCCTGGAGAGCAGCTGTGGCTGTAGGTCCATGAGGTGCTGCATCAACTGTCCTCTATCAGGGATGTGCTGTTATACATGGAGTCACAGCTGCCTTTGGTAGGAGCCTGTGGTGGAAATTCCAGGAAGGGAATTTTTAGAGGGTTTCTTGCTCCCCCAGGAAGCCCTGGAGCACAAGCCCAAGGGCTATACACAACTCCAAGTTCCTCTGTTCCTAGTTAGTTTTTCAAACTCTGATGGTTCCATTCCTCTGAAAGAGCCATCGTTAATGAGTATATTAGCACCATTGATTTTAGTGTGAGGAGTCAGTCTGAGTTCAGATAGTGCAGGGAGATTAGCAAAACAGTGATTAAACGTTTCGGTGATCCACTGTCGATTCCTAGACACACACTTGTATGTGTTTGAGCTCTTAATTCAGCTCTAGTATCAGAGCCACATAATTCATTCGCGCCAGCCAAACTTTATGAAGCAGAGCATTATTTACACCCCAGCAGTCCCAATTAGCACCATGGTCCGTGTCTCTTCCACTAGCGATAGCGTTTGTGGCACAACAGCGCAGAGTGAGCAACACTGGTTTTAAGACCCTCAAATTAACATGTTTCATGTTGGCTTTATCCCTTCTGATAAATGAACTGGCTAAATTACTGTCAGCCTCCAGCTAATTATCCCTTTGAAACGGAGTTTAATGGGGCACGGGTGCAGAATTCTCCTAGAAACAAAGGATGGTGGTAATTGTTGTCAAAGCCCAAATCGGGATCTCAAGGCAATGGAAAGGTTTAATAATTTTTAAAAATAATTGTGATGACTTTTGAAAAGCTTGTACATTTTTCCCTGCTGTAATGCCAGTGCTTCCCTAAAGTCCTGCTGAAAGTTAATTCCTTTGATTGCTTTTGATTCCTCTGAATCAAATGGATTTATTTTAAATGAGGGAGACATAGAGGAAGAAGAGTGTTAGCAGGGCTGGACCACTTTAGTAGTATAAACTGGTCAAGGTGCAGCTGCTCTAGTTAGTGAATCTCAAGGCACAGGTGCCAGTCAGACGCCAGGGCTGAGCTGAAGCCCAGCCTAGGAGGAGTTGTGGGCAGGAATAACACATCCAGGGAGTTTTGCTTTAACATTAGTAAATGAAGTAGCAGAGCTCTTAGCATCAGCCATTTAATCCCTTAATGCTTGTCAGGAAAACTGGCTTACCTTCATGGCTAGGACCATGAAAGCATCTGTCTATGGGGTAGATATGGCTGGAGCAGTCAGAGAAGGCTTATGGATATCTCCAGCAACAGAGGTGCTGGGTTGTGCAAAAGCAGTTGCTCCCTTTTCCTTGAAAATGTTGTCTGAGGTAGTTCAGCAGTGATTTACGTGCTTCTAGACTCGTGTGTAGGTGCTTCAGGAGAAGACTCACAGTATGGTGCAGCTCATAAAAAGTGCTGCTACTGGCTCTGCGTACCGGTACAATTCCCTTGCCGTAGGACCGGGGACCAGCAGTTTCCCTTGCTCACGGCAGATGCTGGTACATATCTTTCATGCTGAGACATGTGGTTCCCAAAGGCGTTCGGGATGGGGATGCATCATTTGCATGCAGAGAGAAGCACAGTAAATGCCAAAAAGCATCACTGCTTTCATTCTTTAGTTATGGAGGCCTTGGAGCTTCTCTACTGGTGTGCATTGTCATAGATCCCATAAAAAGGGTGGAGGTTTTAAACCCTGTCCTGTGGGGTAGAAGTTGGAGGAGTCTGTTTATTTGGTTGGTAGGCGTATGGCTGGATGGGGTACCCTGTTGAACTCAAGAGAGTAAGAGAAGTGGGTGTTACTGCCACCTTAGGGTTGAAACACAAATCAAATCTCTCAGTAGCCAGGTCTCCCAGCTTCCCAGTAATGTGTAGTGAGTGGGTGATGGACAATTCATCTTCCGTCTTTGTTTGTTTTCCACTTTTTTCTCTTAGTTGTGTGGGATTTAGTTTTCATGGGGTTAGGAAAGCGCGGGCGGTTTTCAGTACCAGGAGAAGGGAGAAAGCATGGCAGGAAAGAAGCCTGGATGGGGGGCAAAAGGCTCCCAGCCACAGTTTTCTATCTTTTAAAGCCCTTTCTTTACTTTTCTGTTCAGAAATTCTTTATAATATAATGTCCTTGGTTTGTGTTTCGACCCTGAGGGAAATAAGCAAAACCAGGACACTGAGAGAGCTTCTATCGAAGCAGCAGAGCAAAGCTGGAGGGTTTAGGCAAGATTTGAGTCATGTTAGCAGAGTTTGTGTTCCTATGTCTGTGACACGATGGACTAGATCTGATTGTCACTACTCAGGTGAGCTCTAGGGTTACCCCGGGTAGTTGAAAGGGTAGCATTTGTCTGAAGGTGCCTGTTTATGTGTAACATCTCCTGTCAACACCGACAGATTACTTGGCTTATGTCTTATTTTGTATTTCTCTGCAAATACTATGGCTAAATAAATTATGAGACATGAAAGCATCCCCTAAAATAGTAAAATCTCTTTATATGCCCTTTCCATTCCACGTGGCTCTCGCATAATTTGGGCAGCAGTCTGAATTAATTTTCCCTCACCCAGTTGGAAGGAGCTCTGACTGCAGAGCACCAGAGACAACGCACGGGACAGCAATATGGTCACCCTCAGTGTGAGAAGGATGCCCTTATTAGTCCAGTCTGACCTGCAGTGATGTAATGCAGTTTATTTTGGGCCTGATCAGACAGAGTGGTGAGCAGCATTGCAGCTAAACGCCACTTATTTTAACTGATAGACCTCATCCTCTGCTGTCTCTCACCCCTACCAGTGTCAGAGAGACATCAACTTCCCCATGTGCCTTTTTGCCAACCCCTGAGTTACAGGCTGAGCAGTAGCCGCAGTATAAATCCATGTGAGCAGCCCCTGAAAAGGGCACTGGTGTTACTGCACGTCAGTCAGCCAGTAGCACAGTGAGGAGTCTTCCAGGCAGCCAGAACAAGGAAGTAAAGCATCAGCTGAGGGCTTCTGGTGACATTTTCCAAGACCTTAATGCATCTTTAAGAAGATGCTCATGCAGGAGGGAGTATGAAGCCATGCAAACACATGCAGTAAAGCCCACTGGATGTGGCAAAGGGGGAAGGTAATGTTGTTGTGTGGTCTTGGTAGGATGGTGGGTGGACAGGGGCACTCAAGGCAGTTTCTTCTGAGCTGTGGTTGCTTGCTGAGGATGAGGATGCAGAGGGAAGGAAGGAGATTTGAGACTGCAGGGCTGCAGCTGCTCAGGACTGAAGCAAAGGGAAGGGGAACTGGCAAGAAGAGAAGGCTTTGCATGAGACCAGTGGGCATGGTCATGGTTGTGCTCTAGTGGGATGTGGTATTGAGAATGGGTCATGCCCATCAGCCAGGAGCAGAGGAGGTGAGAGCTCATCCCAGCCCTACAGTGATGTGGGGGTGCTGCCATTTTGGGAGGTTTGGCCATGGGAAAGGTTGAAAGCACCTCTCCCATTGAAGTCCTTGTGGCTGGTGGCTCCCTGCCTTAGGAGGAGTAGGGCTTTCATGTGGTATAGTTGATCTTACAGCTGTTTGGAGCAGTGTAAAAGAGAGTCTGTTGAGTGATCACCAGTGAAATACTGTTCATTGGAGCTGATAGAGTGGGCTCTGCGTCTGCGGTGGGACTGCATCCCCCAACCTTGCCAGCAGAAGGGGAGTCCTTGCTGGTCCCATAGGCTCAGAGGAACGGGGCATCTTCTATGCACAGTCAGCATGATTTTTATGTGCAAACTGGGTGCTGCTCAAAGGAGAGGCATTCTTCCACACAGACATACCTGTGCCAATAAATCACTGCCCTGCAGTACAGCCTCCTCGGGTTTGGCTGCAGCTCTCTTGCAGGGAAGGCTGGTTGAAGCAAAAGAGAAATTGATGCCAGTGAAAAGGCTTAAAGGAGTGATCTGCGAAGTCTTGGTCCGGAGTGCTGTAATGCTATCAAGGTCATGGCACCAAGAAGGTGCTAGATTGAGGCTACCATGAGGCATGGAAGAAAGGCAAGAGGGGGCTGGGTTTTTTTTTTCCCTATTATGTTTCTGCCTTGGCTGGCACCGGTCTGCACTGCTTCATCAGTGTTCTTGCTGGTTTAGGCTGTCTGCAGATTGTGCTGTGGGAGACCGCTCCCTCCAGCTGGACCTGCGCTGTGGCCAGAGCGTCATGCAGTGGGCAGTGAGATGCCCTTGCTCGTTTGAGCCCCAGATAGAATGGTGCTGTGGGAGCAGTTGATATGGACCATGCAAAGCTGTTTAGTGAAACCATCTCTGCAAGTGGGGAGAAGCACCATCCTCCAGCACCTCTGAAGTGCTGATGAGACAAGCACCTTAAATAAAGCAGTTTAATCGAAACCTTATTCTTGCAAAGGTGTTATCAGCTGAATCAAGAGCTGCATTTAGCATTGGTGAAGGTTGAGCCAGCTAACTTGTGTGGCTGGGACAGCAGCCAGCTGCCATCTCAGCTTCCCTCATGCAGACCAACATGAAGATTATTTCGCCGTTGTGTTTTTTCCCCAAAAGCAACCCCACATCCTTGGCTGATGCTCCTGTTTGATTTTCCACCAACCCCAGGGAAGTTCTCCTTGCTTTTCCTAAGTGAAGGTTGCGGTGATACTGTGCTAAGTACTGCAAACTCAGAGCAGGATGACAGTAGAGTGTTAAGGTAAGAGCAGGCATTTGCCAGCCCCTTGGAGAAGAAAGAGCAGTGCCCCATTACAGGACTGGTTCTGCAGAAAGCAGGCCTGGGGCTGACTGTGAAACCTCTAAATGATCCCATTGCTTTCTAAGCAAGAAGGGCTGGAGCATTTTCCAGCTATAGGGAACTGTGGCTGAAATTATCCAAGACGATGCTCACACAGGCTTTTATTCCTTGGGAAACTGAAAAAAATTCCTTAGGAAACTGAGCAATAAGAGAAACCACATGGTAGAAGCAACCAGTATGGCTGCTGGTGTGAGGGTGGGTGTACCTGGCCATAGCAAGGGCAATGTGCTGTCTCTCTTATATGACCTGACAAGGTATATAAATACTTTAGCACTTTTTTCCCCACTGCTTCCACCTTCTCTCCCTTTCCTCAGTCCCCTATGCGCTTGCAGCATCTCCTTGTGATAAAAATAGCCTTTGGTGTCAATGCTGGGTTGAGCAGAGCCATCTTTCCTCTGCCTGCCCTCTGTTTGAGGGGCTGCAGCACAAACCCAGGGACGGCTTTCACGAATGTTCAGTCCCAGAGCAGATGTGGCTAATGTGACTGGCTCTGCAGTAGCAGCTCAGAGCTGTAGAGCTGTTTGTAATCGGGCTAAGAAAGATCGGTTTATATCCTCCACTACCTGTTCGGTGTTTTTAAGCAGCAGTGAAGCCTCTGCAGAGTAGTTGCAATGGTTTGTATTGATGTAGTCACAACCCAGCGATGGCCATGGAGAGAGCAGTGAGACTTAAAATGCCACTCTATAAATGTTAACTTGCATTAGACCCTGATACCATAATAAAAGTTACAGAGCCACTTAATGCTGCAAAATTACAAGTCGCCTTGAAAGCTCAGCCAGCATTGTGTGTCTGTGAAGAGGATGGTTCCATACAAATAAACACTTGGTTTTCCCTCCATTCTTTTCTTTTCTGCTGGCGTGGTTCCCATAGTGCCAGTGATTTGCCCCTTGATTCGTGCCATATATAGCAATTTAGAAAAGAGCTAATTATAATGAACTGGCATTTTTTGAGTCGGACTTCTGAAAATACCGACTGCATCTGTCATCTGCATCGAAAGGTCCGAGTTCATCAGGAGTTTCTGAGTGTAAATCTGTCTTTAACCTCAAAGCTTGCAGGGCTGCTGGGCACACAGGGCTGTCAAAAGCTTTCACAGGCCTTGATCTTAGTCCTTAGAGAGGAATTTTCAACGTAAAGAAATCAGTTAATTTATTTCTACTTAATAGCCTCGAAGACGAGTCGCTGCTTTGCTCTGACTGCTTTTTAATGTCACCGCTATCTGATGCTACTTGTAAAATGGATTAAATTCTCTTCTGATGCTTGAAAGGCTCAAGTATGAGAGCTGGGCTTTGAGAGATGCTCCAGCATTTTCTGCTGCCATCCCTCTTTGATGGGAAGCGCTTGTTTTCATGATGCAAGGCTGCAGTGTGTGTCGGGAAGATGTGGCTGGAACAGGATCTGAGGAGCATCCCTAACCCTGAGGTGCTTTGTGGTACCATTATCTTAGCTCCTCTATCCCATCCCTGTAAGCAGATCCCTCGTAGATTTAGAGAAGGAAATTAAAAAAATAACATTGGGGCAGCTGAAACGCAGCAAAACTCGGGGTAGCCTGGTGTTCGGGTGTAAATTCGTGCAGACTTCTGCAAGGCTGAGATTTGCTCATGAAGGAGATGTGTTGTGGTAGGAAGTCGTAACGTCAGTTCCTAGCAGTGTGTGCTGGTGCTTGGTGTGCACACTATGATTGCATCACTGGTGCCTTCTGTTAACCCAGGTTCCAGTAAATTCCCTGTAGCTGCTTCCGATATTGGGCTGAACCAAAGGCCCAGGTTCAGCTCTTACTGGCTTTTGGCACAATCGTGTTACAGATCTCCGTGCTTGGTCCCGCCCTTGTCTGTTAAGATCTTTGTTGTGCAGTCCCAGACCCCAGCTTTCACAGACCCCAGTGCAAACCATGAGCAGCTCCTGCGCTTAGTGCTGATCCCCACCCTGCAGTTTGCACCTGTATCCAGAGAGCCTGAGGACTGACCTCAGAAAGCAGCGGGATTTGTGTCTGAACAAGGAACTCAGGGGTGCTGCACCTCTTCGGCAGGAACCTCTGCCCTGTCCCAGCGTCCCAGAACATAAAGTGATTTGGCACTGTGGCACGCAGGGGCTTCTTGGTTGGGTTTTCCATCCTGCCTTGAGCTTGGTGCTATGCAAGTTCTGCCAATGCATCTCCTGTGGTGCTGGGACAGGGGGGAGCTTGATGGGGAGGGATGCAGGAGGACAGGGTATGAAGCTGCAGGGCTCTGTCCCTGTGCAGAAAGGACACAGATCTCATAATTCTTCTGTGTTTTGAAGGAGCACAAGAGTGTTTCTGTGCTTCAAGAGTGTGTAGGAGCATTACTTGCTGATTGCATCCAGAGCTCTGAAAGCTACACAGATGCACTGAGAAAGGAGCCCTGTCCAGAGGGGTTATAACTACAGAGCTGCGAGCAGAGGGCTGGGTATGGGAGTGTCCAGGTGCAATCTGCAAACCCTGTGGTTCTCCCAACCCAGTATCGAGTTTACTGGAGGCTGATGTGCTGTTGTCAGGAGGGGGTTAAAGCACCAGCATCCCTCCAGCAAGCAACCTTGCCTGGCACAGAAACCTCCTTCTCATGCTGCTGGAGCCACAGAAAGGGCTTCTGTTCTTGGGAACTGACATCAGCTGCCTGCCAGGACGTGAGTCACGCTGGGAGCCAGGCTCGGCGGGCACTGGTCCCTGGGTGCTGTGTCCCCACACCCCTGGGAGGGCTCTTCCATGGCCAGAGGGAGCTGTTAGACATCTTACTTACTGTGGGGATGGTGGTTCTTCAGAGCACATGTGCCCCTGGATTAAATGCTCAGCATCCCTCACTGAGCCCCTATGGCTCAGTCCTCGCCAGCACAGTTACCTGACCCTCCTCAGGCATGGCACTGGCCAGTGGGGAGCACGGTGCTGGCCCACTTTGGGCATAGCATTGGAGCAATGTCCTGGGGTGGGTGCAAGATCTGGCATCTGGATCTGCGTGCTGGCTTGTGTGCTGTGGATTCTGGGGAACTAAAGGCTGAGGTTCTTGGGTTTTCTCACCAGAACCTTTTGTGTAATGGGGAGGAATGGATTAATGGAAATAGATTAGGAAAGGCTCTATCAAAAATGAAAGGGAGGCAGGAGGAAACCCTACAGAAAAGGATGTTCAGCTGAAGCAGACAGGTCACCATTTGCTGAAGTTCAATCTCCTTTTTGTATCTTCCCAATGTGATCCTGCATTTAGCATTACACAACTACCTGTCTTGCTCCAAGAAACCTTTGCTCATCCTCTCCTTGGACTTTTGAGGAAAATGGAGTCATTGCTTTAAAACAAATATTTGATTCTTCCTTGGAATGCCTGGCACCTCTGCTGAGGGTGATGCTGTGCAGGTCACCTCTCCTGCTTTCTGCAGCCTTGTCCACACCAAAGTACAAGGTCACCCAACAGCCTGGCTCCAGGGAGAATCAAGACTGAGCCAATGTGCTGTGGGAGAAGAGGGATCCATCTGAAAAGAATCCACTTAAAAAACCAGCAGCAGATGTAACCCCCATCCAGAATGACACCATCCTCTGCAGCACTAGCCAAGAGCCCAGGCGAGGCAGTAGAGAAAATGTGTCTTCCTGGAGAGCTGCCTGCTGTGGGTCCTGCTCAGCCCTCGCTCTGTACAACTGATTTAACCGTCAAACACCTCACCACGGTCAAGGTGAGGCACATCAAAGAGCTGTTTAATCACTAAACTAGGGAGGAGGAGGATGCAAAGGGAGATCACAGTGTGCTTGTCTGATGGTTATTTTTCCTCTTGCAAGGAGAGAAAGGCTGTGACAGGGACCTGCTCATGGCATGCTTCAGTGCCAGGATGCGCTGGTATTTCCACAGGATGGGCACCATATGATCAGGAACTGGAGCAGCCTTGCAGTGCTTTCCAGGAGCCTTTGGAAGTGCTGATTCAGGCTTGATGCAGCCCTTCCCGGGCCTCCTGAGGCAAATCAAACAAAGATGCTGCACTATTTCCCAGCCTTACTGAGGAGACACTGCACAAAGTCACCACCAGAAGGCAAAGGAAAAAGCTCTGGTTGCAAAAGCTTTTCTTTTAGAGGTAGCTTTGGTGCATTTTTACTTCTTTCTACTTCTCTGGGCTGTGGCAAGAGGCCAAGCGACTGCTGTTACACTCTCCAGGAAATTCATGAACACTTCAGCGGTGAAGTGATGGGGTGGTGATGGATCTTATAGCTGCTGTAGGAAGAAAAGCATCTAGCAAAAGCAAGCACACTTCAGCTCCTCTGAAGCATAAAAGCCTTTTGGCAGCCAAAACTCACAGGCAAGGACCTGTGGGTCTGAGCTGGAGTGGTGGACAGGGAGGAGCAGTCAGCTAAGCAAGGCAGCCCCAGGGAGGGGGTATCTCCAATGAGAGCTAAAGCTGGATGTTCACAGCTAGTTTAGGATACAGCTGTAATTTTAACAGCTGGTTCTGTCAAGCTGCCTTCAGCGAAGCTCTGATCCAACCTTCTATAATTAGCCAGAGAGCTCAGCTCTCATGTGAAAATTAAAGCAGCCACGATGGTGGTTGCCAGGGAAGCAGAGTGGCATGGGAGGGAGCCCTGCTGACAGGGGGAACAGGTGACCCAAGGCCAGGTTGGATGGGGGGGCCCTCAGTAACCTGATGTAGTGAAGGTGTTGCTGCCTATGCATGGGGTTGGAACTACATGATCTCTAAGGTCCCTTCCAACCCTGGCCATTCTATGATTTAAAGTAGATTATGTGATGCTATGACACCATGATTCTGTGATGGATTCTAAGATCATAGAATCATTAGGGATCAGAAAGGACCTTGAAAGATCATCTCGTCCAATCCCCCTGCCACAGGTAGTTGGTGTTCAGTCTTTTTTTTCTCCGTCTAAGTACTTTGTACAAAATACGTGGTTAGGTTTTTCCCACCCAGGAAAGCACACCGTGTTTCATACGGCATCATCTGTAACAGAAATATTTGCGTTTGTCAACTCAAATCAAAACCTTTTCAGTCTGAGGTCCGTTGTGTTCTGAACCTTAGGGTTTCTCATGGGTGAGCTGTTCTAAGACTCTCCTGCCCCTGGCTTCCCTTGGTGGCTGAATGTGCTGCCTGTGTTTTGGTAGCTCTGGGTGTTCCCTGGGGATGCTCTGAGCTATCAAGCCCTCCCCCTTAGGTCAGTCCACCTGGTGAGTGTAGGCCATGGGATCAATACGTGTGTGAAACACCCCAATTATAATTAGCATGAGTCACTCTTGTCCTTGAGCTTTCCTTATTGGAGGTCAGCTGGCTTGAAAGACTATGTTTTGACATTGCTCAGGCTGTCGGTTCCTGTAACCTTGGGCTGTTGCAGTCAATACATGGATCTGCTCTAATTGGCTAGAGCTAGAGAAGTATCAAGCTGTTTCTCCATGGTTTTGATAACAAACAGGGAAAGAATAGGGAAACCATCCCTTTCTATATCTGATAGTTTATGGAGGCACTTCTCAGTGTTGTGGATCTCCCAGTGTTTCTCAGTTGTTTTATACTCTGCACGTTCGTGGTCCCTGGGTAGTGCCATAGACCCAAAAGGCTGGTGCATCTTTCTTTTGCTAATGAGGAGAGACTAGACAGCAGTACCATGACAAAGTGCTTGGAAAAGGCTGACTTCATGGCAACTCATCCTTGCTTAATTAAATTTCTATTAAAGAAAGATCTATTTTACATTGGAGACCTGCACAGGGCTGGGCAGTTTCTGTCTCTCACCAGATAGACTTGATTGCTCTCTACAGCTACCTGAAGGGAGGTTGGAGCGAGGCAGGGCTTCCTAGTGACTAGCAACAGGATGAGGAAATGGGGTTAGATTGCACCAGGGGAGGTTCAGCTTGGGTCTCAGGAAAAACTTCTCCTGAGAAAGAGTGGGGAGGCCCTGGAACAGGCTGCCCAGCTTGGGGGTGGAGGCACTGACCCTGGAGGGGTTCAAACAAAGAGCAGCAGGGTGTTTCAGGAGGTGGTTCAGCGGTTCAGTATTGTAGGACAGATGGTTGACTTGATCTTGAATGTCATTTCCAGCCTTGATGATTCTATGTTTTCGGGAGTTTGCCAAAGATGTAATTGAGCCTTCACTCAACCTCAACCAAGAAATGCGTTTGCTGATGTTTGTGACTAACACCACCCAGTCTCCATCTGCATTTTCTCCTTACACAAGCTCACCTTGAAATCTCCAATGCAGCAGAGAAGTCTGCAGCAGCAGAAGCAGAGTTGTCCACACATGTCTTGGATGCTGACTGTATAGCTGGGCTGGGAGGTGCCTCCCCAGCTGGCTAAATAGGACTGGTTTAAAAAATATTGCTGCAGTTGAGGTGCAGACACAGCAGCTACTGCAATGAGCCAGGTCTGTCTGCATAACCAGGACAGCCTTGAGAGAAGCAGTTATGTGACACGATGGTAGCAAATAACATACAATCATAGAATCATTAGGGATCGGAAGTGACCTTGAAAGATCATCCACTCCAATCCCCCTGCCACAGCAGGATCACCTAGACTAAGTTGCTCAGGAACACATCCAGGCGGGTCTGGAACACATCCAGGCGGGTCTCCAGAGAAGTCTCTACCCCTCACAGATTTAGAGACATGAATGAGGTCCCCCCTCAGCCTCCTCTTCTCCAAGCTCAAGAGTCCCAGCTCCCTCAGCCTTTCCTCATAAGGGAGCTGTTTTACTTCCTTCATCATCTTCGTTGCTCTATGCTGGACACCCTCCAGCAGCTGTGTGTCCTTCTGGAACTGAGGGTCCCAGAACTGGACACAATACTCCAGATGCGGCCTTATTAGTGTGGAGTAAAGGGGGAGCAGAACTTCTCTCGATCTGCTAACCACCCTCTTCTGATCATACCCCAAGTTGCTAAAAACCAAGGCTGCTCAGCGGGGAATGAACTGAACTTTCACAGGTTGCAGAGGCTGGAAGACAGCAAAGCCAAAGGGAGTTTTGGTCAGTGATTTACTGAGAACGAATTTAGCTTGAGTTTCGTGACTGTGGGATTTTAGAAAACAGGACTGCACTGCTCCAGGGACCGAGGGGTAGTACAGCTGACAGTTTAAGAAAAACTGTCCTGTGCAACCTGGAGGCTGGAATGCCTCTCCCTTGATGCCATGGCTGGTATTTGATACGAGCTGGGTTTTGGGACAACTGTAAAGCCAGGGAAAAGTCCTAATGAAGAAATGCTCCGTTCCTTTCATAAAGCAGTAGCCTTGACTGTAAATGTGTTGAATGCTCAATAATAGATGATCAGGAGCCATTAGCACCGCAGCAGAAGCGCTTGAAGCCATTTGGAGTTCTCTTCAAAGCAAACATTCTCTCGATTGCTGTGTGTGTGTGAGGATGGGCTCCCATGACTTATGGTTGCACAGCAATGCTGCCTGTGGTGGGGGGAATGCTTTATTCTGGGATGCCCCGGAGAGAGGGAGTCCTAAACCTGTCTGAAATGAGTGGTGAATTTCTCTGATGAGTTCTGTGCAGCTCAGTTGGGGGATTAAACTAATCTCATCCTTGCTTTGGTTGATCTGTGTGAGCAGCCGCCCAGGCTGAGTGTTCAGTTGTTGCTGAGGGTGAGAAACCCATGTAAAACTGTTCAGGGTTTGGGGGATATTTTAGCCTGCTCCCTTAACTGTAGTTTGAGGCTCTGCTGAATGCCTGTATGAAATACAGACCTTGAGGTGGTTCCTGGTTCTTTGCATCATTTCTGAGCTGAAGCCTCAGCAGCCACATAGGTTGTCGCTGCCCTTCTGTAGTCCTTGCTGGCGTTGTGAAGGCTCCTCATCTCCAGGTCTTTCAGTGTCGTATGGTTCAGTGGAGGACTTGGCAGTGCCAGTTGGACTCGATAAAGGTTTCTCCAACCTAAATGATTCTGTAACATATAATTCTGTACAAGTAATGGTTGCCTGTAAAGCTGTAGGTGGATTCTCCCTCATCCTGTGGAGGTCCAGGCGATCATCAAGTTGGAGAACACCTTCAAGATCATCAAGTCCAACCATCCACCTGCAACCCTGAACCACTAAACCACCTCCCAAAACACCCTGTCCACCCGTGTTTTGAACCCTTTCGGAGACAGTACCTTCACACCCTCCCTGGGCAACCTGTTCCAAGGCTTCCCCACTTTTTCTGGGAAGAAGTTTTTCCTAAGATCCAATCTGACCCTCCCTTGGCACAACTTGACCCCCACTGCCTCTTGTCCTGTCACTAGTTCCTAGAGAGAAGAGGCCAACACCTGCCTCACTCCAGCCTCCCTTCAGGTAGTTGCAGAGAGCAGTGAGGTCTTCTCTCAGCCACCAGCTCTGTGCCTGAGCAGCGATGGGTGCAGGTGGAGAGTGAGAGCTGCAGTCCATCTTTCCCATGCAGTCCATGTGCAGGCAGCTTGCAGAGGCTGCAGGGAGGACTGTGTGGGGTGTTTGTATCTCGCCCAAAGAGGATCCTGGTCTTGGTTTGTGAGTGGTTTTGCTGTCAAATTTTAGCTTCTGTCAGTGCCCCACTGCACAGACATCCTTATGGGTTAGCACGGTGTGACTGCCCTGAAACATTTCCTCACCCAGCTTTCCAGCTAAATCAGGTTTTGAGTGCATTCAGTGCTGGTAAATGGGATGAGCATTGCACTGGGAGCCTCTCAGCTTTCATCTGCCTTTTTATAATAAAAGACTGGCTTCAAAGGACCAAAACCTGAAGGTTATTTACCTACAACTGGAAATTTTTTGTCTGAGCAGCCAGCAGCTCTCAGGTGGGAGTATGGGGATGCCACTCGAAGAAGCATTTGATATCCAAGTAAAATTAGATTCCACATTCAATTCTCAGTAACACAAGCTCAAGATTTCCAGAAAAGACGTTTTCTGTTGCAGAGGGTTTTATGTCTTCCCAGCAGATCCAGCTGAGCTGGTCTGCAACAGCCAACTCTTGTTGACATGTTAAAGGTAAGACACTTGCTCAATAATTAAGTTACCATGGAAGCTGTACCGTATCGATGGTCAGTTATAAGATAAACTGATAAAAGGGAGGATGTGATGTGCCTGTGGTGAGCATCAAACCTCATAAGCCTGTGGTGCACAGGTGAAGGCTTGGGAGCTGCGTATTTGGTATTTTCTCTGATATTGGTTCCCATGTGGTGTTTTCAGGGGAGCTAACTCACTGCTCACTGGGATGATGCTGACTGGGAGATCAAGAATCACTCTGCTGACTGGATACTTTCCTCTGGAGACAGTCCTTTGTACCACTTTACCTTGCAGTCACTTGCCCAGAGGTTGTCAGCTCCTGGCTGCCTCAGTTTCCTGCCTTTAATCCAACTAATGGCTTCCCCATGCTTCACAGAGGCACCTTGTGTCTCATTTCTGCTGCACTCAGTTGGCACAAGGGGCAACATGATCCCATCCATGATACCTTCTGGGAGTATGAATGGATGTATTAATGCCTTTGTCACCTGAGAGCTACTCTGTAGGGAGTCATATCATGTGATTAAAGAAACCAGTTAAAATCAGCTTAGGAAGCTGGATTAGGTACATGATCTCTTATTATGGTTCCTTTTAGCTGACAACCCGGTGAAAGAAGGGGGGTCTGGATTACATGAGGAAACGTCAGACCTGACGGGAGTGTTTTCTGACTTGTTGGGCTTAGTGGTGTCATGTACGGTTTTAATCAGATTTAAATAGTGGCAAACCTCCCAGGCTTAATGGATTTTACCTTTATTATTGGGGCTTTGCTTAGAAGCAATTTGGATTTTCAGCTGTGAGCCAGCGATGCAAGTGTGGTCACATTGACTTTAAAAAGGACTGGAAACCCGGGGACCGACCCTGCATTTCAATGCCGCGTGCCTGTCTGTCTGTTAACTTCAGCACCTCGATGCGGCGCTAAGCTCGGCCCTGTGTTCTTTCCATAGACATGTCTTTGGCTCTGTTTCACATGTTGATCCCAGCAGCTGGGTAGCTGAACAAATTACTTTTTCCATTCCAAGGGCTTTGTTGCTCAAGGTGAAGCAAGATGGCAATGTGGTTCTGCAGTTATCTGGAGAGCTGCTTGGCTTCATCCTTGACATTGTCCTAGTTGTTCTACACGTGGTCTCTATTCTTCATTTTAGGGGACAGGGGTTGCTCTCCTTGTGCCTTCCCTAGGTGGTGAGGTTCTGCCTTGACTGTGTTAGTTGTTTGTTCTGAGAAGAAGCAGTTACTGAGGTCTCTGATACCAGTATTGAAGATGGTTTTGCAAAAGGTGTTTGACTTTACTTGGAAGATCGGTAATGGGAGGTAACTGGAGATACGTCCAGCACTCAGGCACTGACTGACTCTAGAGCTGTCAGGGACAAGTTCTTACTTCACAACAGTTGGTCATTGATACCTGTCAAGTGGTTGGTGCTCCCAGTCCTGTGGGAGGCAGGAGCTGGGTCAAAGGGAACGTTGATGCTTTTCAAGTTCTCCTTAGGAGGAGCAGTGGCCTTGTGCCCTTTATCAGTAAAAGGAAATGTACAAGTTCCTACTCCCCTGGCTTCTCTGTGCCACCTAAACCCACCAACCTAAGGTTTCAGCTACTTCCAGCTCTGAGCTGAGCAGACTTAATGATTTTAAAGGTCTTTTCCAACCTAAATGATTCTATATTTTTTTTATTAATGATGACGTGTTCCCTTAGAAGACCAAAGAGCTATCTGCAAGGTGTAATCTCAGTCATCTAGTAAACCCTGGCTTTCTGTCTAATGTAGCCACTGAAGAGCTAATTGCCTTTGACTAAGTCAATCATTTGCAGAGTGAGTGGGTTAATTGGGTATTGTGGAAACAATCAATCTAATCAGCAACTGGCATCCATAGCTGAGGTGCTACAATGCAGCAGGACAATAATTCTTTTATGAGCTCCTGGAAGGCAGCAGAGGCAGACTAGATGGCAACAGGAAACCCTTCTCTGCAAAATGGCCTTTTAGGAAAGGTAATTTGAATGCTAAGTGCTCATTAAGAGAGGAGTGATTGATTAAGAGTTGGGAAAATCTTACCTCTGAAATGTGTGAGCATGAGAATGTGGTTGGTGTTAGTGTCAGGTGGAGGCACTTAGGAAAGCTTGGACTTCTGGCTGGGTGATGTGTGATGAGGATGTGTTATCTTACAGAATGGTTTAGGCTGGAAGGGACCTCAGAGATCATCCAGTTCCAACCCCCCTGCCATGGGCAGAGACACCTATGACCAGACCAGGTTGTCCCATCCTGGCCTTCGACATTTCCAGGAAGGGAGCAGCCACAGCCTCCCTAGGGAACCTGTTCTGGTGCTTCACAGCACTAGAACCCCTTGCTGGGGTTTCATTTCCAGGTTACTGTGCGTGAGTTACAACTCGTGGTGGCTCCTCACCTGGTCTGTGCAGAACAGTGGGGGGACAGGCTGCCATTTCCTTAGCACACCTTTGAGGTCCCCTCCACCTCCTGCACTGACATTTCCAACTCCCTGTATCTGCTCTGCTGAACATGGAACCAGCAAGCAGTGTATTTATCTGGAGATGACTGCAGAATTATCTTCAGGGATGTTATAAGCTGCTCAGCACAGCTGCAGACAGAGAAAAAGAATAAAAACCAATAGCAAGCTACCGGTGCTGTGAGCAGAGCAGAGAGCAGGTGCAGCCTTGCCCATGAGCCCTAAGTTGTTTGACCAACCTTGATGCTGCCTGTGGAGTGACCACCTTACATAATGGGAGAAGGAGATTCTCTCTGGACCAGCAGTGGAGTCTTCACTCCATGAGACAGTATTTTTTCATTGGACTCATAGAATCCTTAGGGATCAGAAGGGACCTCAAAAGATCATCCAGTCCAATCCCCCTGCCACAGCAGGATCACCTAGACCAAGCAGCACAGGAACACAGCCAGGTGGGTCTGGAACATCTCCAGAGAAGGAGACTCCACAACCCCCCTGGGCAGCCTGTTCCAATGCTCTGGGAAAAGTAATGCAAATGCATGCAAGAGCCAAGTTGAAGTCGCTGAAGTGTGGGGCTTTGGTGGTGACCCAGTGTGACGGCAAGAGCGATTGCAGCCTACAGCAACCACACCGATCAGTTCACACCAGCACCGTCAAATGAGAGGTCTGTAGTTCTTCTTGCTGCACCATTCAAAGTCCAATCCTGAGAGAAACCTTACAAAATCACAGAACCACAGAATCATTTGGGTTGGAAAAGACCTTAAGATCATTGAGTCCAACCGTTAACCTAACTCTATGAAGCCTAGAATGTCCTTGAGCGCCATCTTGCACTACACCTGCAAGAAAGTGATGATTTCTGAAGACGTGGAGGGGAAAACCAGTTTAAAAAGAAACAAAGTGAAATGAAAAAATAGTTATGGTTACTTCTCAACAGTAAGGAGAGGTCTTGCTTCATCAAAAGATTTCAAGTTCGTCAATGCACAATTACTTAGTGTTAGAATCTGCCACCTTCTCCATCCATCCACCAATCCATCCATCCATCCATCCATCCATCCCTTGGACTGTGGGTGGGGTGCTTTGCTTTAGAAGCAATATCCTTCAGACACTTTTAAAAGGAGGTTGTGATGCTGGTGTCAGAGGTGATGTGGGATGTCAGGGATTTGCCAGTCAGCATGCTCCAAATAATTATGCAATTCCTTAACCCCGCAGCAAAAAAGCAGGGACATCATCTCCAGTAAGTCCTGATCTACCCTTCTGGTTTAATTAACATCTTACTATGTTAATGTAGGAGACCACTCAGCTCCTGACATACGGAGAAGTGGCAATATATACCCTGCAATTTTAGCAGCAAAGGGGTGTAGTTGTATTTAAATCTTCTCCAAAGCTCTGAATTGGGGTCAAAGCACTTTAATTGCTTGGAAGAATGAGAATCTGCTCCAGTGGGTGGCGGAGGAGCCCTGCCTGAATTCTAGGAAAACGGTAGTGCTCTTGGATGACACACACAGGAGAATGTTTTCTCCTATTTCAGCCTCCCATGCTTTGTCTTGCAGCGAGACAAGATGGAAAGCAGCAGCACAGCGATGCATTTGGGCTCTGCTGCAGTGTTGTCTCTGTTGCTACGCTCAGCTTTGGATACACAAACCTGTTTCTCCTAAAAGGCTTGGGCCAGCCCTGGTTTACCACAGCAGTTCTGATGCCTCTGTCCAGGTTAAATTGCAAAGGACTGCGTGGAAGGAACTGAAGAGCAGATGTGGTTTAATTCCAGGTTTTAACGCTTTACACAGGACAATAGAAAGCAATGTCTGTTCATTTTATTTTCACACCAGTGGATCTGATTTTCCTCCTTGAAGGACAGTTTTCTTTTCTCTGAGAACAAAGGCTGAGAGAGTAATTTTGGGTACTTCCTATAACCCACGTTCTCAGAGACTAAAATCCCCATCGTTAACGAAGTACCGTGACGGTTTCTGAGGTGGGGAAGTAGCAATATCCCTCTGCTTCAAAAATGGGGAACTCGAACAAATTGGCGGAAGTTGGATGGGAAGATGATGTCTACGTTAGACTGTCATGATAGAAAATCCTCTCCCTTGCTTCTTCTGAGGCCTCTCAGACTGTGAGAAAGCTGGGCTAGCAAGAGCACCCCATAGGTCATGCCAGTTTTAGATGCCTGGCTTGGAGGACCTCCAGCCACCAGGGCGATAGAGCTGACACAAGGCCATGCAGTGTCTACTTTTCAGTCGTCCAAAGTGGTGATTCTGTGTTCTTTGCCCCGCTGAGTTTAGCTGTGGTGATGAAGGGAGCTGGAAGCAGTAGTTCCTCATTTTGCCTTGTTAACTGTATCCAAAATACCCATTTGGGCTGTGGGATCTCAGGTTCTATTGCATCCTGTGTGTTGGCTAACTTGGACACAGCAGCTTGGGAGTGTTTTAGGCATCACAGGCTTGTGCCAGAACTGCCTACAAAAGCAAGGGGTTAGTGTGTCTGCTTGGCAGATGGCTGAAGGATGCTGAAAACTTGACGAACAGTGATGTTAGCAATATCAGAGTGATCTTGTTAAGCGGTGCCGGGAGGTGGTCTCCAGCAGGTCTTCACCAGGTGGTCCTTTCTGGGATGATTCCTTGTTCTGCACCTTAGAAGGAAAGCAAACACATTGGCAGCATGATGCTGCACAGTCTAGCAGCAGTCAGCAAGGGTGGTAGGGCTAGTGGTCGTTTAGCTTCAACAGCCCCAGAACAGCCTGAATTTGGCCAGATACCTTCAAATACAAAGGTAGTGCAGCCCACAGAGAAGAGGAAGCGATGGTTTAGTTCTCAGACTCTGATGCCCTTCGGTGTGAGATCTGTTCTCTATTCAGGTTCCTACAGTTTTGTTTCTTGACACCTTCTCTAGCTGTTTGCACAGTCCTTTTGGCCACAACATTGAGAAAGATGTCTTCTGTCTGTGTCTGCCTAGAGAACGTGGGTTCGCGTTGGGTTCAAGGCCAGTTCTTAGTGTTTTGTGACAATTTGTGTTGACAGGCGCAAGCAGCAGGTTTGGGCAGAGCAGAGGAACAGCTCCTGAAGCAGCAGCCCTGGAGGGAGAAAAAGAGAAGAAGCAAACAAAGGCTTTATGAAAATCTGCACTGAAGTGCAGTGGAATTCGCATCTGCCATTGTTGGAGCAGCCAGGAGCTCTTCTGCAGGAGCAATTGGTCTGGGAAGAGCCAACGTGTGAACTACGAAAAGGGGTAGTAACACTGTTGTGTTGGGGGGTTGAGTTCTTCCTTGGAGTGGAGTTTAGACACTGGCAAGAGAAAATAAAAATGATGAAATATCTCTGTGGAAGAGGAGAGGGAAAGCTGGGTTTCCAGCCTGACTTCGGCTCAGTCTTGTCCTGGGCAGCTCACCAAAGCTCTCTGGCCTTTGCTCTCTTCAAATATGACCGCTATGATCCCCATCTGCCAGGGTGGACTTTACAGGTTTGCAGTTATTTGAGATCCTTTTTGGGGAAATGCAGAGTGATTTTATTCTTCATCCCTTAAATGTTAAGAAAAAAATCACCAGAAAAAATCAGAAAAAAAGTGTGGTGGAGGGGAAGAGTTTAGTAAGGAATGCCTGTAGAACCCTTCACCTTTCAGGTGTTCATAACGAAGCGCTCAAGATGTATGAATGGATGACACCTACAGCCAAGACTTGTGGAGCTGCTGAGAGCCGAGCTCCGTGCGCCCAGCTGAGCTCCGTGAACTGAGCAAACTCCAGGAGGGGATTTCTGAAGGAAAAAAGGGGCTTTTTTCTGCATCACCTCCACCTTTGCATTTGGACCTGTTAGTGCCCTTCTCGTGGTGTCTCTCTCGTTTGACACTGGTGTCCTTTTCTCCAAACTCAGCTCTCTCCAGCCCCTTATAAGATACGCTAATGAGACTGCATCTGGAGTACTGTGTCCAGTTCTGGGACCCTCAGTTCAGGAAGGACACAGAGCTGCTGGAGGGTGTCCAGCGTAGAGCAACAAAGATGATGAAGGAAGTAGAGCACCTCCCTTATGAGGAAAGGCTGAGGGACCTGGGTCTCTTGAGCTTGGAGAAGAGGAGGCTGAGGGGTGACCTCATTCATGTCTATAAATCTGTGAGGGGTGGATGTCAGGAGGATGGAGCCAGCCTCTTCTCAGTGTCATCTGGTGATAGGACAAGGGGCAGTGGGTGCCAGCTGGAACAGAGGAGGTTCCGTAGAAATGTTAGAAAGAACTTCTTCCCAGTGAGGGTAACAGAGCATTAGAACAGGCTGCCCAGGGGGGCTGTGGAGTCTCCTTCTTTGGAGATGTTCTAGACCCATCTGGATGTGTCCCTGTGTGACTTGGTCTAGGTGATCATGCTGTGGCAGGGGGACTGGACTGGATGATCTTTCAAGGTCCCTTCCAATCCCTAATGATTTTATGATTCTGTGTTAGTGTTCCCCAAAAGTCAGGCACAGAGACATGGTGGAGCGGCTCTGAAACTGTCTCTGCCATTTAGCAAGGGAATAGAAATGGCTTTTCAAGTACTCTCCTGTTGCTCTGACTGGCTTGGCATTAGAAATCAGTACCCTTCAGGAACAGAAACCGCTTGTCCTTGTTTTCTAAACCACACACTCAGAGAACAAGCTGCTTAACGTTTTGCCATTCAAGAGAGCAGTCAGCAATCAGCAGCCGTCAGAGCCCCGGCAGCATCTCTGCCTCATGTTAAGCAAATCTTATATTTTATAAATGTATCAGCCGGGCATCACCTACTGCCTGTCTGTCTCCTGTCAGAGACCTTATTCCTATTCAGCTCCATCGTGTACAGCCTGCTGTGGGATATGCAGCATTTGTGCTGATAGGAGCCTGGCAGGTAGCAGCATCTGAATCTGAGTTGGTCAGAGCTTTGGTTCCCTGGCAGTGAATTCATAGAATCCTAGAATTATTCAGGTTGAGATCATCAAGTCCAACCAATAACCCTCCTCTGCCAAATTCACCACTAGACCAACTCTTTAAGCACTACATGTAAATGATCTTTAAATGCGTCCAGGGATGGTGACTCAATGCCCTCCCTGAGAAGCCTGTTCCAATCTCTGACTACTCTGTCAGAGCAAACATTTTCCCTTAATGTCCAGCCTAACCCTTCCCTGGTGCAGCTGAGGCCATCAATTCCTACCACAGCAGCAATACAGGGGCATCAGCCTGGGCCTTTCCCGCACACGTGTTGGATATGGCTGCCCTTGGCTGGGTTTTGGTGACTTTCTTGGCTGCTTCACTTTGTCAGACTTTGGATAATCCTGCTCACTGTGGGTTCTTCTCATACCAGCACTACATTCTGACTTGTAATACTCCTGATACCTATCCTGTATTGATCCCGTGGGTAACTGGGCTGGAGTACATGGGCACAGCTGCCAGTGCATGTGGGTTACGGTGCTCACCATGGACACAGCACTTGTCTTGCACTGGAAGGATGGGGAGTGCTTGGAGGTGGAAGGATTAGATGGACAGTGATGTGGCATCACCAGCTGGCAGTGGCTGTGGTGTAACTGGAGATTTGGGCTGTCCTATGTGCCTCTCTGGGCAGTGACTTGGACTTGGTTTTTGTGGGTGTCTGGTGGCTGTGAGGAGCAGTGGGTTCAGGTAGCAAGGTCTCCTGGACCTCATGGGGAAGGTGGACACTCTGCTTGTGCTAGTTCTCTCGTGTGAGTGAGTTGTAAATAATGTGTGAGGGGGCATTCCTGCAGGATCTGAGATCAAAGCACCCACGCCTGCTCCTGGGTGGCAGAAGCTGCTCTTTTGGGGGGTGCAGTGTGAGGCCCTAGGCTTTAAAATACAGCCCTGCTTCAGTGTGTACCCTGTTTAGAACAAGGAAACAAAGGGAAGGCTGATGAAAGCTTTAATTACTTCCACCACTTCCATCTGTATCAACCTGTCAGCCCGTCTGCAGCCCCCATGCCAGCCGTCGGATGCGCCAGCGGGATTTATGGTGGCTCCATGGTTAGCCATAAGCATCCGCGACAGCTCGCTTTACTGTTGCTCTTATTTATGGCAGATGTCCATGGCTTTGTCTGGGGTTCGGTAAAGCCTCTTTGAGGATCTGGAGAACATATTTGACTCACTTTTGTATGTCCAGACAGAAGAAGCCGGTATTTTGACGCCAGCAAAGGCACGTGCCCTTTCCCCTTGGGTAGCATCTTCAGCTGCTGTTGATATCGCTCCTTTCATCCCATCTTTTCTGATGGTTAGGTGTGTGTCTGTGTGCATTTTTCTCTTGCTTTACCTAAATCTGGCATGGAAACATTTTCTGTGGCTTGTACTTGTAGAGTCAGTCTTGAGGAGCTGGCTGAGGGGGTTTTCTGTGTCTTCTAATCTGTGGTTTTTAAATCAATGCTGCATCAGGATGGATGAGTGAGAAGCAGGTTGAACGAGGAATTTCTGCACCCCCTTGGTTAACCTGAAGAAAGGAGAGGCTGCCTGCTAACTCCAGAGCCACTTGATGTCTTAGAAAGGAGCTCAGTTATGTAGCTGAAACATAAATCTGTATTTTAAAATCCAGAGAGCCAGTAACAGAACAGCTAACAAGTGTGAGAGAGCGAAAGGGAAAGCTTTGTCGAGGTCCCTGCTGATCCCTAATGATTCTGTGATTCAGTGGGACTTTTGTCTAGTTTTGTCTTAAACAAAAAATGACCGTGGAACTGCTCTGTTAATATTCACAAAACTCATACGGGACAGCTCTAGGGGCGTCATTGTTTTGAAGCAGTTAGAATAAGGGTGTCTGTTAAATGTGCTGCAAGGTAACTTGGCTGTTGTGGCTGCAGCAGGGGACCTCAGCTCTAATTGCTCTACTGCAATTGAGAGATGAAGATTTTTAGATCATTTTTGTGTTCTCTCTGATTCTTTTGAGCTTTAAATAGAGCCTGTGGATTTTGAAGAGTGGTCTTTCAGAGCATGGGGCTGATAGCCAGGGAGAGAGAAGAAGCACAGGATGGCTGCCAAGCTGCCTGGGGGCTGGAGGGACTGGCTCCCAGGGGAGGTTATGGGTCTGGCTTTGGTTCTTCCTGAACCAAAGTGCCCCAGACTCTATGGGAAGAACTGTGGATGTTTTCCCCTTTTTCTATATGAAAAATGTACTTGCGGCTTATTCTGACACAGCCTTCTGGATCTCCCCTCCCAACCACTTTCCCTGCACAAAACAACACCCCATTTTCATTTTCGACCAGCACCTGCAGAGGAGGACAGGTCTCACCTTGCTCCAGCAGTGCTAATTCTGTCAGTAGATCAGCATCACTGGTGCTGGGACGTTGGCAGGGACACAGCCCTGCTCCTGCCTCAGCCACTGTGGAGGGAATTCCCCTTTACCTGCCATACCGTGCTGTCAGGACAGGGACATCACTGAGGCTCGAGCTCTTGGGAAAGAACAGCAGTGGAGCAGGGAGAGAAAATCTGAAGAAGAAGGCCTTACGTGTTCATGTTGTGAGCCGTTCTGGCCACACTTTTAGGCTGTGTGGTTTGGAAGCCGAGGCTCTTCTTTTCTTCACCCAGTTTTTTTGTTTAAACACGATGTTTTATCCCTGGTTCTCAGCAGTTGCTTTGTGCTGCAGGGTACCGAGAAGGCTTCCTCTGGAAGAGAGGACGTGACAATGGGCAATTCCTAAGCCGAAAATTCGTCTTATCAGAGAGAGAAGGTGCACTGAAGTACTTCAACAAGAATGATGTGAGTACCCGGGGTAGCTTTAGGCACACAGGGGATTGCAACTGTAGGAGCATCTTTGAACAAGTAATTCCTAGGCCACCATTGATTTACAGTTTTCATAAGCCCCGAGTCCCCAGCTGCTCCCGTAGGACACCCGTGGCAGCTCACTGCTGCCTTTAGTAGGGTTGGCTCTTGGTCCATCAGTACCACAGTCACTGCGAGACACCGTAACACAGGGCACTTTTTATACATTTGTGCTCTGTTGCCCTTTAAAGTCGATCAGGCTTTTCTTAAACCACCAACAAGGGATTTTTTTCTCAGCTCTGCCTCTGCATCACCCAGCTGACATGGGTGCTTATGGCTAGCTTGTGGTGAAGGTATCGCCATGGTCACTGGGGTCTGAAGCTGCCTTTGCAGGGCACAGCAGGCAATGCGGAGGAGCAGCTCCCTGGTGTCAAGCGGTGGCAGTGCTTGTCTTTCTCCCCAGAGTATGTTTTATTCATTGGAAATGAGAAATGGAGCTACTGTCATGAAAATTGCTTCTGTGATGAATGGGTAGACACTCTACTATTCTCCAGCATGTAGTGGAGGGAGCCAAGGTGTTTTCTCTACCTTGGAGCCTCCCCTGAACAGCTGAGAGCAGCCCAAACCCAGCTGCCTGTTTTCTGAAGTAGCTGGTGCAGTGATATCATGATGATCCTCACTTGTGTGGGGAAGGGGAACACCCATCCACACTTCTCCATGTCTGGCAGCTGGCTTCAGCAGCACCATCTTCTCCTTTGGCTTGGTGTGGGGTGGTACAATGGCTTCCTGTAGACGGCATGATGGAGAAGTGAAAAATCCCAGCAGTTCACATGGTAGCAGTCGAGTGCTCAGGTAATTTAAAGCTGCTTTGCCTCATAGGCGAGAGCTGTGGTGGGAGCAGTGCTATCTAAACACATCCTCTTTGCTGGGATTTCCACGATGGTGTCCAAGTCCCCAAGTTCCTGAAGCAGCACAAGCATCTCTACCAGCTCAGGGGCTTCTGCACGGCACTGGGGACCATGGCACCACTACATGACCTTCTGCTGGCCCCTGGAGGTTCCCTGGAAGTGGTGTTACCAGGAGCCTTATCTTTCTTCTTTTGGATGTTTTATTTCACGCCTGATAGTTCGCCTCTCCCTGCAGCCCTGAATGAGCGGTAACAAATGATGCTACAAAGTTCAAGTGACCTGACACAGAGGGTGCAGGTGAGACTGGTGCCTGGGAGGACCTGGTTCACCACTGGGCTAACCTACCCAGGAGGTGAGGAGGGAGTTAAATGTTAAGCCCTCTGAAAATAAATTCCTAGTTTGGAGGGCAAGGGGAGGAGCAGAGTAAAAGCCAGTGTCGTGAGAGGATGGCACCAGTGGGGATGTGGTGCCCCCTGCCAGCATAGTACCCTGCTCTTGGAGAGCTGGCAAGAGGGTTATCCTCCACAGACTCATAGAATGGTTTAGTTTGGAAGGGACCTTAGAGAAAGGTGACCATCTTCTTGGGCAAGGATGAGCTGGCTATGGGTACTTGAACCTGACAGTATCTGGCCAGTTAACAGCCTGCATTTTTGGGGAGGTGGGGCTGGCTGAATGGGTTTCTGTCTTTCTGGCGAAGAAGCCAGTGTTACAGCCAGAAGCCGCTGTAAATGCTGGTCACTTACTAAGTGAAGAGCCTGGGTCAGGAGACAGTTGAACAGAGGCTGAAACAAGAGGCAGAGTGAAGTTGCTTGTCTTTGCAGCACAGCATCCTATCTTGAGACGGCCTGTCCATCTTGCTCCTGGTGTGAAACCTCTCTTCCCGTGAACGACTCAGAATTTTGCAGAGGAGCAGCACATATTTCCAGGCTGGCAGGAAGGTCTCACTGACATAGGAGCAAAGTTTCTGGTGTTGCATCCCCCAGCAGTTTCGTGGGCTGGGAGTCAGTTTTTTGAGCTGATGGCCTCCATCGGGATTTTTTCAGACTGAGTGAACTGCTTTTTGGTTGGAAAGCAAATTCTCAGCTATTTGCTCACTCAGCTGTGTTTTCCAGGCAAAAGAACCCAAAGCAATTATGAAGATCGAACACCTAAATGCGACTTTCCAGCCTGCAAAAATTGGGAACCCACACGGACTGCAGATCACTTACTTGAAGGACAATAGCACACGGAACATCTTTGTCTATCATGAAGACGGCAAGGTGAGAGCACAGAGGTAACAAGAAGGGTTGGGTTGTGGTCCTGTTCGGAGCCAACCTGTGACCCACCAGGCTCTAACTGAGCTGGGAATTGTTGGGGATCTGTGGAAGGGAGGTGGGTACAGGATGCACAACCAGCTTTGAGCATGTTGGTCACGTCATTCCAAGCACAAGGCTTGCAAACTGTATCTTCTAAATAATAAGATGCAAATGAAGGAATTGCTGTTCATCTGTCTGATGACATAGAAGTGCCAGAGGCATTTCTTTAAGGCAGGCTTCTTGGTGGCTGGAGAAGGAGATGGGGTGAATGGAGCAGTGACAGGTGAGGAGAGGGATCTGTGGGTTGGTCTGGCATATAAGTGTCTAATAGATGTGCACAAGTGGTGAGCGAGTGCCTGTGTCTGTGCTGCTGTATGTGGATGTTTAAATGAAGTCTCATTTTCATAGACTCATAGAATGGTCTGAGTTGGAAGGATTTTAAAGACCATCTAGTTCCAACCCCTTGCCATGGGCAGGGACATCTCTCATCAGACCAAGTTGTCCAGAGCTCCATCCACTGTGGCCTTGAACACTTCCAGGGATGGAGTAGCCACAAGCTGCCTGTGCACCCTATTCCAGTGCCTCCACACCCTCGCTGTAAAGAGTTTCCACCTAATATCCAATCTCAGTCTCCCCTCTTCTGGCTTAAAACTGGTTCCCCTTATCCTGTCAGTGCAAACTCTTGTAAACCCTTTTACCCCTGCTTGCCCACATATACGTTTGTCTATAAAAAGCAAGTTGTAACAACCACCTAAAGCCAGGCAGGTCATGCTGCTCGGTAGGAAACAGCACAGCATACTCATGTCTTCATGCCTTTGCTTACTGCAAGCGCAGTGATTTATTAGCCAGGCTACAGTTCAGCCAGTCCAGCCTCTCACATCCTGCAGCATCATGGGGTCTTGCTCTGCGTGTTTGTGGGTCCCAGGGAGCTGCTCTGGGAGGGCTGCTCCTGAATTTACCCTCCCCTGCATCCACTGTACCTGGTAGTTTATGCAAGTCCCATGGCATGGAGTAGGTTCTGCTTGTCACCAGGGGCTGATTTAGCACAGCAAAGTGTCACTGGGTTGCTTCTGGGTACCTCTCCAAGTCTCACAGATCTCGTATGGCTGCTGCTGCCTGTGTGTCAGTGGTTTGGCATGACGTGCTGTGATGCCGTCTGGTAACAGCCAGGCTGAATTTCTTTAAACTTCCCTGAAATTGGTCTGTTCCTTTGGCCGAGTTAGGGCTGCCCCTTTGGTTGAGTTAGGGCTGCATGAAGATGACACCCTTGGGATAAACTTGAGGATGGGAGGCAGCCCTGGTACTTGCCTGCAGTCTCCTGCTGCCTTTCACTCCCTCCCATCCTCCCCCAGCAGCCCCGGTGTGCCCCCTTGTATCACAGAGGTGCTGCCTTTCCCTGATCTGAAGTTCTCAAGCCTGATTCAGGCTCCTGCCTCATATTTCTGGGGTTTTATCCCTCCCCACCTAATCTGGCTGACCTCCCACCATAGCAGGAGGAGGGTTTTTCCCAGTGTGGAGCTCAGTAGTACCCATAGCATCACAGGCTGCTCTGCACTTGGCTCTGGTGCTGCAATACCCCAGAAGATAGCTACTCATCTCTCAGATGGCATAATCCCACACGTGCTTATTCAAACCCTAAACCAGCTGGGAGAGCCTTGCTGGCGTGTTTGGTGGTGGAAGGACCCAAAGGGATAAAGGATGAGTGGATGGATGAATGAAGTGGGTTCTCATACTGCGCCCCGGAGTTTGATGGGGTGGGACAGCAGCTTGGTGAGAGCTGCAGTTCCTAGGTGACCTCAGCCTGGTGGCTTCATCAGCCACTTGTGTTTTAATGGCAGCTGAAAGGCTGAAAGCAGCCCCAGCACCCTGATCAAAACGGGCATACTGGTGCTTCCCTGATGTGGGTTTCTGGCAGGGCAAGGCAAGGTGTGTGCTGGCTCTGACCATTTTAAAAGGCGGTGGAGCCCCTCGTTGGCACTAACTCGCCAGCAGACATTCTGAGCCAGCGGGTGGGAGCTGGATCTGGATACCGATTTTCGGGGTGGAATGACTTCTCCATCAAACTGCCCAGTGCTCAGGGGCGCCTGACCTGGTGCTTCGTGCCGGGGCTGTCCCTGCTGTGGGCACAAGGCTGGAGCCAACCTTTACCTGCCGCCCGGATCTCCATCTGGATGTGGGAGGCTGCAGATTTCTTACTGATCTGAGTTGCTGGCCGGGGCTGAGGCTCCCTCTGCAGGACTTTTGGAAGCCACGGCCAGAACAGCTCAGGAAGCTGCGGTTTGCTGCTGCCATTCCTGCTGTCACCGTCACCCTTAGGATGCTCAGAGCTGGGGTGACACTCCAGGAAAGGCCACCCTTTAGGGTGCAGACCAGCAGTTCTGGATATTCTCTGGACACATGAGTTCCTCCTTTCCTGATCCACAGCAGCAGCTTTCAGGATCACAAGCCCACAGAATGGTAGGACTTGGAAGGGACCCCTGAGGATCATCTATTCCAACCCCCCTGCTAGAGCAGGAGAAGATAGCACAGGAGCGCATCCAGGCAGGGTTTTAGTGTCTCCAGAGGATAGGAAGAGGTGGCATGAGGGATCGAAGAGCAGCAGCAGGAGGGCTCTTTGGGCTGCAGGTGTGGATGGTGAGAAGTCACAATTTTATCTGAGGTTGTCAGTCTGAGACTGCCACGGCGGTGTAGGTGGCTCTGCTGCAGGATGGAGACTGGAGAGACACCAAGGTGAGGGTGACTCTGCAGTGACACTGCGAACAGACCAGAAGGAAGTTGGGAGCCTGGGAAAAGCTAATTTTCACTTCTTGCTCCGAGACACGAATCAGTGAAAGGAATCTCTGCTAATGGGCTAATGAGATGACGCCTTCCCATGCAAAACCAGTGAGCAGTTTCAGGTGCTTTAACCCATCCTGTGTACTCTCTCGCTGTAAGTGCAGCATCGTACCTAATGATACGCACAGAACAGGTTTAGCCACTGAGTCTTCTGGCTCTGCATATGCTGGGGAGGGTTTGTATAAAGCAGGGCAGTGCCCCATGCTCCAGTAGCTGACTGCTGAGGTCAATGAGGTTTTCAACCTCTGTGTTTCTGCAGGGTGAAACCCTGTCTGTCTCGTATTATCAAGGAGGAGCCCCGTGTGTATACCTGCACAGCCACCCAGTTGGTGACTGTAGGAAGTACTGACGCTTTAACGTCACAACTTACTGTTCACTGCTTGCAGCTGGTTTGGTCATCACTAACTTCAGGAGCCAGTTCCTCCTTGTGCTGCTTTCTGTGATCTCCTTAGCTGCTTGGGGTAGGAAGCAAGTGATAAGGAAGTAAAATCCAGGACAAGCAGGGCAGAGTCTTCCAAAACATTTTCTTTATGGATGTGCTATTATGGTTGGGGTTTTCTCCCTTCAGCTTGAAGCAGATTAACAAACCAAAGCAAAGCATTTGAACCTTGTGAGGGTGGCTGCTGGCAGTGTCAGACTGTTTCTCAGATCCCTCCTATTCAACTTCTTAAAACCAAGATCTGCAGAATTATACATGAGAGCCTTCCCTCCCCTCAGTTATTTCAGTCTTATTAAAGGCCAGCCACTTTTACTTTGATATGGGCTTTGCTATGCTACAGCAATCTCACCTGGAAGGGCTGACAGCGCTTATTGTAGGATCAAGTCTGGCTCATCGAACCTCCCCCCGATGAGTGAAGTTTCACGTGCGTTAATGATGGACGGATGGTTCAGCATCCATCTCCCACAGCTCAGCATCACCGTGTGGGCAGCTGCTATCACAGAATATCTTTGGTTAAGAGACCTTTAAGATCAGTCATGTGAGGATCTTTATGTCTCCCTTCCAAGGTGCCTTTCCTTTGCCCCCCCCACCTTCTGACCCCAAGGCAGTGTGTGGGAGCTCACGGTGTGGATCACCAAACATTAACGTGGCATTTCTCTGTGAAACCCTCAAAAAGGCATCCAGAGCAGCGCAAGGTCTCACCAGAGACAAATGGATTAACAAGTTTAAAAACAAAGAGGTCATAAAACAGCTATTAGGTAGGAAAAACAATCAAAACAAGAGATAGTTTCATCAATGAAAGGAAAAAGTGTCAGAGCTCGTGGGATCTGAGCTGGGACTTCAGTATTGCTGTGGTTGTCCCTCGAGGGCTTGCAGGTATGGCTGGAGTACACAGACAAAGGTAGATTTGGCCGCTCCTTTAGCAAAACCTTGAACTGTGTTACTCAATGTGGGTGGGATTCGGGCATCCTTCCATGTCTTGCCCAGGGTCAGCCAGAGGGGCTGGGTGGGCAGGGGGCCACAGGCCAGCTGCAGGGGTGTTGGGCTGCCTTTATACCCAGGCAGCACAAGCTGAGCAGTGTTCGTAGAGTCAGGCTCAGCGCTGGGATCAGTATCTCAAGTGCAGGTTTTGCCAGTTCAGAGACCTGCTTAGATCCCTCCCTCTGCAGAAAGCTCCTCGGTGCTCACTGGGGGCTACAGAGCTCTGCGCACATCTCACAGCCTGGGACGGCAGCTGTGTGCTCCTCACCCTCCGCCCCGTGAGCTGCAGTTTTACACCTGCATTGTATTTTTTTCAGACCGTGCAAACTGGGACAGAGTGCCGGGGAGGCAAAATGCAGCAGGATCACGTTACTGCAGACGTTGCTCACTGTGCTTGTCTTTCTTGTTGTTAGGAAATCGTGGACTGGTTCAATGCCATCCGGGCAGCCCGTTTCCATTACTTACAAGTGGCGTTCCCTGGAGCCAGTGATGTTGATGTGAGTTCTCTTGCAGTTAAGGTGGTTGGGTTTTTTTTCCCCGTTGCTCATTTTAGTATCTTGTTCCCAAGCTGGCAGGCTGGGAGAGCTCTCCATCCCTCAGAGCTGCAATGGCTGTGGTGGGATGTTGAGCCCACGTGCAGCACCTGTTCCCCACACCTAGCCCGGGGAATGCTGTGCACATGTTCACCCTCCACATGCCTGTCCTGTGTGTGAGCAACCCCTGTGCTGCTACATGTGCAGAAGCACTCATTGTCCTGCTCAGAGATTTGAGGTTGTCGCTGTGATGTTAAAAGCTGAAACAAAGGCTGGAAGGTAAAAGGCGAAGGCAAAAGGCTGTCAAGTGCTGCAGCCAGGCCTCTGGGGTGAGTTCTTATGTGCAGGTCGGTGCAGGCTGTTATCAGTCTCTGTCTTGTGTTTTCCGGGAGATGGAACTGCTAATTGCATTTCCCCTGCTAATGTAATACTGGAGGCGAACGAGCAGCCGGGGCCTCGTTCTGCGGCAGAGCTGCAGTCGCTGTGTAGCGTCACTGGTTGATCACTCTGTAACCTCCATGACTTTGTAGATTTTGAAATCTAATCGCATTACTTGTGAGGGGGCCAGTGGGGCTGGCTCTGAGCTGCAGGGTGGTCTGTTCTCTGGATGTCTGTGAACCTCAGGGCCCCCCAAGCCAAAGCCCTCATAGGACCATAGAATCATTCAGGTTGGAAAAGACCCTTGAGCTCAAGTCCAACCAATAACCCTGCTCTGCCAAGTTCACCACCAGACCAGATCTCTAAGCACCACATCTAAAGATCTTTAAACACATCCTGGAATGGAGACTGAACCCCCTCCCTGGGCAGCCTGTTCCAATCCCTGACCACTCTGACAGTACAAAAAGTTTTCCTAATGCCCAGCCTAACCCTCCCCTGGTGCAGCTGGAGGCCGGTCCCTCTTGTTCTCTCACTAATGACCTGAGAGAAGAGACCAGCCCCCACCTCTCTACAATGTCCCTTCAGGTAGCTGTAGAGAGTGATAAGATCTTCCCTCAACCTCCTCCTCCTCAGGCTAAACAGCCCCAGCTCCTCAGCGGCTCCTCACAAGCCTTGTTGTGCAGGTCCTTCACCAGCTTTGTTGCCCTTCTCTGCACCCAGTCCAACCCTTTAATGTCTTTCTTGAATGGAGGTGCCCAAAACTGACCCCAGGACTTGAGGTGTGGCTCAGCAGTGCTGCATACAGAGGGGCAGTGCCTTCCTGTCAGCCCCGTGCATCGATATTGTCCTGTTCTGTGGGGAGAATAACAAACAGTCCCGTGGCTGCTGTCTGATCCGCAGCATGGAGGAAGCATTCTCTAACAAGAAGTTAAACTGGGCAAATCTGAAAAGCCTTAGGAGGAGCCTCATTAGCCATCTCTAGTCAAGATGGTGCACAGCGTATGCCCCCCTCAGTCATTTCTCTCCACATCCTCTACTCCTCTTGAAGTTGTTTGGCACTTCTGAACCAAATTACTCCCCAAACCTCTCTAGACCTCCCCAGAGTTGCTGTGTGTCCAGCAGTTTATAAGCTCCCTCCGGCACTTCACGGGGGAGATAAGCCGGGTTTACTTACCAGCACCTTCTCATCAGTTATTCTCAGGAGAAAACAGAGGGCTGTAAGACCTTGAGATACTGAACTGCTTCATAGAATTCAGCCTTGGGAGACCTCTGTGGCGATGGGGTTAGGTATGTGAGGTAGCTGCAGCCTGGGTGTTGCCATCATTAGTGTGTAATTTAGGATTCCTTGACTCAGTCACAGATGAAAACTCATGGAAGTTAAACTAGAGCCAGGTAGACTGAGGTAGAGAGGTACAGATTGCTCACACTACCCTCAGGATGCCCAGGCTGCCTGTGCAGCTCCTGAGGAATGAGGTTCTCCAAAGGATGCTTCAGGGACCACCGGGAGGAGCCAGGGCTCGTGGACACTGCACAGCTTTTCACTGCCTATGGTGAAGCAATCTGAGGTGAAGATGCTCCTGGCTGTGTGATCTTTGGGCTGTTGTATTTTGGGGTGTCTTTGCCCTGCATGCTCACCCTGATCAACCAGAGCTGCTGTTGAGGCTGGTCCCTCTTGCCAGAGAGCAAGTACCTAAGGACTTGTTTAAGCAAAAGAAAGGACCAGGGGTGAGGAAGTGCGTGGCCAGGCGCTTGGGCCCTGTTCTCGGTGAGACTCATCTTTCAAGTGGCTTTTAGAGGCGTCTGCAAAGATCTCACAGCTCCTGCCTCGTCTCGCTCAGCAGCATTAAAAATATCCCTGGGGCTGGTGGCTGTTGTCAGCAGTGTCTGCAGGAAGGGGGGCTGTGCAGGCAGCACGTGTCGGTGGGGTTTTACAGGCAAACTCTTCTTTAGGGCTTCTGTGAGGAGCTCCCACTGCCTCTGGTGGAGGAGATGCCTTAACAGAGCTGACTGGTGAAGTAGGGTTTGGCCTGGGGTCTTCTCTTGGAGGCTGCTGGCTTTGCTGGCAAAGTGCTCAGAGATGCTTTGTGTATCTGCACCCGCCCCTCTGAGCTCTTGTGAGGAGGGGGAGTGAACGTCCAGCCAGGGCTGTCGGGTGAGCTTGGTGGGGGCTTTTCTTCAATGTCCTCCAGCTCTGTTCTGCATGCCTGGAGACTTCCAACTCCCTCCCTCTGATCCTGCTCTCTTTTCTCTCTTCTTCGGTTGCTCCAGCTGGTGCCAAAGCTTTCTAGAAACTACCTGAAGGAAGGTTACATGGAGAAGACAGGGCCAAAGGTAGGACATAAAACACTTCTACAGTCTCTTGGAACAGTCTTGCTCTATCTGGGACTGAGAAAGGTCCACTGGTGGAACAAACTGCCCTTGCTGGAGAGACAGAGCCTTAATGCTGTTGATGAGCATTCCTCACCTGGGAGTAAACAAAACAAATCCCAAACCACTCCACAAACCAACCACCCCATCTCCACACGCACTGCCTGTTCCTGCAAGCACACCTGGTATAGCTGACCCAGACCCTGACTGGTGGCTCACAGTGGTCCAGAAGCCTTTTCTCAGTGTTCCCAACCCATCAGGCTCCTCCAAGTGCCTTGATGCACTTGCTAGGGTTACCAAGTGCCATACTGGGTTGTTCCCAGCAAGCAAGGATTGCTCTGCACTGGTGTGTAATCCAGCATGTCTTGTTTCCTCAGCAAACAGAGGGGTTCAAGAAGCGGTGGTTCACCATGGATGACCGACGGCTCATGTATTTCAAAGATCCCCTGGTAAGATGATGGTGCCTGTGCTGTCTGTTGGGAGTTATCTGCAGTAGCAGTAGTGACAGTAATAGTCTGCAGTGAGGCTCCGGCTGGTCAGAGAACCAAGAGGCCACTGAGCATCCCTGGGCAGATCTGCCTGGTGTCCAGTCTCTCCATGCACAGATCCTCACCAGCTGCGCTTTGGAGACCTCATGTAGGCTCCCTGGTGTTGGTTCTGTATCATGAGTGCCCCTGGGAGGAGCTGGACAGGGTCTTTGTGGGGCAGTTGGTGCTTTCAGTGTTTGGCTGCTGCCCTTTGCTGATGGGGCTTGTAGATGGTGCAGGGTGAGCCATGTCCTGGCTGCCCAAGACACAGGAGTCCCCCTCAGTCTTGCCTGACTGCTCCACTGTCTCCTAGGATGCCTTTGCCAGAGGGGAAGTTTTTATTGGGAGCAAGGAAAACAGCTACAAGGTGCTGGAAGGGCTCCCACCATCCACGCAGGGAAACCACTGGCAGCACGGGATAACCATTGTCACCCCAGATCGGAAATTCCTCTTTGCCTGCGAGACAGAGGACGACCAGCTGGAGTGGATCACGACTTTCCAGAAAGTTATCAGCCGGCCGATGCTGCCTCAGGAATATGCAGGTGTGTTTGCTGGCAGAGGATGAAGGGCTTTCTCAGCCCCTTTATTTCCAGATGGGATGGATGGAGCAGGTGACCAGGGATGAAGCAGCCCTTGCCCACCCTGAGGAAGAGGCAGATGCTGTCCAGGTGGAAGAAGCTTATGCTGGGAGAAAGAGGATGGTGTTCTTCCCTCTTCATCACCTCTGGCATGATGTCCCATGCTTTTTTGGGCACCACAGTATAGGAAGGACATCAGGGTGTTGGAGAGGGTGCAGAGCAGGGCAACTGGGCTGATTAGGGGTCTGGAGAACAGGTCACAGGAGAAGCTGAGGAAGCTGGGGTTGTTCAGCCTGAAGTAGAGTCTGAGGGGAGACCTCATTGCTCTCTATAACTTCCTGAAGGGAGGGTGGGATGAGGCAGGCATTGGCCTTTTCTCCTTAGGGACTAGTGATAGCACAAGTGGCAATGGGGTCAAGTAGTCCCAGGGGAGGGTCAGATTGGATCTTAGGAAAAATTTCTTCTCAGAAAGAGTGGGGAGGCCTTGGAACAGGTTGCCCAGGGAGGGGGTGGAGGCACTGTCCGTGGAGGGGTTTAAGGGTAGACAGGGCGTTTCAGGAGATGCTTTAGTAGTTAGTGCTTGTAGGGTGGACTGTTGGACTTTATGATCTTGAAGGTCTTTTCCAACCTTGACAATGATTCTATGATTCTCTGAGGACACCAGTCACCCAAGCTATAGGGATAATCATAGCCAGCAAGACAAGGACCCTGCAGGGTGGGCTCACACTGGGTTGTTGCCATCTCCCAGTGCTTGTCCTGCTTCTGATTTGGTTCTCTCTTGTTTTTTCTTTCAGTCGAAGCCCATTTCAAACATAAACCTTAGCTGGGACTGGCTGGGCAGACCCGAGTGAGCTTCTGTTTACAACACAACGTGATTTTATTTGAAATGTTAAAAAGAATGAAGAATAATAATAATAACAGTAATAATAATATTAATAATAATACTTCCCTTTTCCCTCATCATTCACTTGATCATGTTGGAAACCAAGACGGGTGGCAGCGAAACGTTGGAGAAGATGCTGATCCAACCCCAAATTCAGCTCTGTGACTGCTCTGCAGGATTTGCCCCTGGGGTGGGTGGTCCTGGTCCCATCACCCCCACACCCACTGGAAAGGGTGTCCTCCTTGGCCTCAGCGGGATGGAAGGACTGTTGGTGGCACATCCCAGGGGGAGCGGGGGCTTTTTGCTGTTGGTGAGCAGCCCCACAGCCTGGGCTTTATGGCAGCCCTTTCTGTGCAGGGCTGCAGTTCCCTGTGCAGTGATGCGGGATGTGAAGAGCCAACCTGCAAACACCTGAAAAGGTGATGTGTGGAATGGCTGAGCCTCCTGGCATCGGGGTAAACGATAAGTTATCTCATGTGGGGAGCAGAGGTGATACTGTACCCCGGTGAGGGCCAAGCGGACCTCAGACCTGGAGGACAGGGGCACGGGTGGGCTTGTTACCTGCTTAACAAAGTGCGGTGCAGGGTGAGTACTGAGGGTGGTCAGAGCAGTGGTGTCCTGCAGGGGGGCTCTGAGCCATGAGGTGATGCCAGGGAAGCAAAGTTTCTGGGGCCGGGGCCCACGCTCTGCTCCCCAGTTTATTCCTGTTTCATGGCTCAAGGCACTCAACCCATTTTTAGGAGCCTGGTGGGGGTGGTGGGGGTTGAGCTTTAGGTGGCTTTGCTGACAGGCACTGTTAAAGTCTCTCCCAGCCCACCCCTGGCAGGCACATCCCTCCCGCCGACGCGCGTTGCTTCTCCAGACTGGTGGTTGCACTTTTGTTTTTCATTAATTCTCTTAGATTTTTTTTGATTCTCTTTTTTTTTTTTCTGCCAAAAACAAAACAAAATGCTGCTTGAAGTGACGTTTCAGCGCTGTGTTGAGCACTGTAATTCCTGCGGTCGGGGCGGGCGGGCTGGGACCTGCACACCATGTGCTGGATTTTTACCCAAACCCGCTATTTCTTGACGTACCAGCCCCAGACACGGCCCTGGCCGACGCGTTTCTTACCTTGGTGTGTGTAACTGAGAGCATCTCATCGGCTGTGTGCATCCCTTCTGTCACTGGTAAGACAACTGTGGTACTAAATGTCATTCGAACCAATAAATTATTATGTCTGAGCTGTGGCCGTGTGGTGCTGGGGCAGGGGAGGGAAGTGAGGGGAAAGAAATAGCAACTGAGAACCAGCCAGTGGGGGTGGGTGCTGGCAGAGCCCTGGGGGTGCAGAACACTCACAAAACCGTCTCCCTCCTGCCCTGTGGGCACAAACGACCTGCACACACCTTATGTATATTAGACACCACTCTAGAATGATGGGGGGGGGGTGGGGGGGTGCACACTGCGTAGGGTATTTGACAGTTAATACTCACAGGTTACAGTTCTGTGTGCACGCACACACAGTTACCCATTCCTTAGGATTCTAGAAATAAATGGGAGGAGTCACAGCTACAACTCTGCAGGGTGTAGTAACTATAACAAAATAAACTACACTTCTGTGTGTGTACAGGAGCTCAACAGAGTACTTAGCTTATGTATTTGCAAATTAAAACATGACATCTTACCGATAAAGCTACATCTAACTGTATTATTTCATACGTGGCTGGGTATGTATGAGAATTTTTATAGCTGCATGTTTGTAAGACTTAATTAAAGATATTTTATTTGTAAGATATTTAATTATAGACTACACATATACACATGCACTTTATAAATAGAGTAAGATATATTACATATAAACATAGAGGTTTCTGTGNAAGATATTTTTAAGATATTTAATTATAGACTACACATATACACATGGACTTTATAAATATATTAGAGTAAGATATATTACATATAAACATAGAGGTTTCTGTGTTTCTGATTAGCTCGATAGAATTACTTGAAGGATTTATAAATATGCTTTGATTACTCACGTATTTCAACCCATTGTTGCTCACTCACTCTTCCTAAACCCCGGTGGTGTCAGCAGCAGGGAGAGGACAGGCTGGGGGAGTTGGCTGTGTTTAGAGCTAGTTCTAATGACTCTGTATGTGTATAATTAAGGCTATCATCAGTATTACAAATTATATGCCTTACGCTAATTTAATTATACCTTACGTACACAGGAGGGTGTGTCACGTGTGCCACGTGTGCAGATGTGCAGATATATATATTCAATATATACTGTATGCACTCCCAGGTGTATTCCATATGCCTCGCTGTAGTGACTACGGATAGTGTCTGTGCATCTGTGAATGCCTATGGGCAGGCTGCACCCTAGTAGCAAAAACAAACCCCAAAAACCCCAAAATCATAGCAAGGAACCCATGATCTCTGTCAGCAAATCTTCATAAAGCAGCAATATCACACATCCTGGTATAAAGTGTTTATTTGAGACTTCACAATTAACACAAAGTCCTCCTTTCAATGCCTTTTTTTCCATACAGTCAGTAATTTTGTATTAATCCCACCCTCCCCATGCATGATTGCTGTTTATTAATCTAAGCCTTTATTTTCACCGTGAAAAAATAAAGCGTTTCCCCACCATTTCATCTGTTCACTGTACCACTGCCATCCGCTGTGCTGCATTAAAGAGGAGATGGATGGAGAATGGCTATGCCTACCGCTGGGGTTGAAATTACTCCATTATTTATTTCTTTTACAGAAAGTGTTAAATGAATCAATCACCCAAGAAAAATAAATATATCATAAAGAACCAGAAGTTCTGCAGTATCCCTTTTCTTTACTCAGAGCTGCAGTTCAAACACACACACTGCTCACGGCACAGCATTTCATCCACTCTAATGCCGTCGCCTTCACGTATGGTCGTGAACTTACACTGCAAGAAAACCTGTTCCAAAGGAGCAGATCCACAAGCCAGAGGAGGTATTTTAGATGCCAAGTTTTTATACCTAGGCAAGTGGGATCCAAATGGCAACCAATTATCTATGTCCACTGGCTTTTACTCAAGAGCAATTCAATCTTGTGCTTTTCAGGAAGCATCAGCTACGCACGCTTGGCCAGAGCCAGACCTTAAGTAGAGCGAAGGGCAGTATGAGTAGTGCCCATGTTACGGCAGTGGGAGCGAATGCTTGGTATCAGTGTCTCTAGGATGTGCATCTCAAATTATGCTGCTTGGCTCATCTCACGGTACTTTTGGCACCAGCCTCGCAAAGAAATTACTCAACTGATCACCCTGCCTTTCACAATCTTCCTTGGATGTGGCTGAGATCAAGGAAGCATTCTTACAACAAAGGTGGTATTGGGTAGGCCGTGAAGTTCAGGACCCATGTTTATGCTTTATTGAATTACTGTGCAAAAGGGAATACTGCATCAGAAACCGCAGAAGACTATATTTTAATCAGTCACCAGCCACTGAATCGGAAGCCTGCTAACAATTGCTCCGATTGGTTCATTTGGCTACTTTTTGTTGGTTTCTTTCTTTTTTTACATAAATAATATAGACCAAACATTATAAACATTTCAGCAACCATGTCTAAAATTCCAGAGGAGCCCTTTTAGGCACCAAGAAACAACCTCAGGATTCAAATTCCAAAACTGTCTTTGGAGTCATCGAATCATCAGATTTACACGGCACCCAATGACCACATTCAGTCAAGCTCGATAGGACTGCTGTCTTCCTGACCATCTTCTGTGTCTTCATCCTCTCCAGTTCCCATCAGACTGTTTAAAAGATTGCCTAGAATACAGCACAGGACAGTCAGAACTGCTACTTCTGCTTTCTCATCTCAAAAACTTTTCACTTCCTGCCTTTCACTTCACGTCCTTCCATCCTGCCAAGGTGCAGCTTTGAAAAGCCAGATAAGCTCTTAGGGAGTCTCAGCATGACATTAGCATTCCATACTGGTTTCCATTAAGAATGTATGGATGGGGGAAGCTGTATTTTGATACTGCTCCTTCTCTAGGACTACAGTGGAAAAACCACACTGTAGTCACATGTTTATGTGCTATCACTGCAGCACAAGAGGAAGGAAAAACCCAACCAGATGAGGAAAGCTGCACCTCCAACTGCGAGACTGTCAAACCCCAGCAGTGGTCTACATCATTCTATAAAAAACTGTTCAGGCATTTACACATTCTCCCTGTTTTAAATTTAAAGATGCCTGAACTGCAGGAAAGCTTGTATTTACTTATGGAATCTGTGCTGTTCGTCTTCTCATCCAACTTTGGGTACCAGTGAATTGACATTTGCAGGTAAAGCCTCAATTCAGTTTATAAACAGAGAAGCTTAGTTCTCCAGGAAAAGCATTTGCGTTTACACAAGTAATCCAGTTCCATTTGCTCACATTTTACTGACAAGCCCAGAAACCAGAGCCAAATGTCTATTCCATTTCTTGGAGAGGGGCAGTGTTCATTTCAGAACTTCTACTTTGGGAACATTATTTCATATCAGCACTAGTTAAGATTCTAACAGAGTTCCAGACTTAAGAGAAAATCAGCCACTGAAGTCTGGGGAAATTAGACTTTAGTACAGATCAGGTTTTATTTTGCATTTAGAAGTTAAACCACAACGTCAAAAATCAACTGTAGGAGTCATTTACATGCTTCTCCCCACCTCAAAGATGAACAGTCTGCTACCTTCACCAAATTAATTTCACATACAAACAACAGTTGTGTATTCCACAGAAGGGACTGTTCCTACAGGCTATGGAAAAGGATATATTCATTAGAGCAAATGATCTGTATCCTGCACAGCCTTTTACATCAGCCACGGCTCTAAATGACTGGTGCGATCTATAAACAATTGTCAGCATAAACCTTACCTAGTAATCCTCCGTAGGACGATGTCTGCTTGGGCGGAAGACCAAAGAAAAGCTGCCCTATTCTATCGAGGTACTGGAACGACACAAGATGAAGAACAGTGTCAGCTACTTGGTTTGCAGGTGGAAATACCATGGCAGCAGTCACAGCGCACAAACCAGCTTGCTCACAGCCACAAGTCATGAAACAGGAGAAACCCAGCGAATATTTAACCAATTCTGTTGGTTAAATCCTGTTTACAAGTAACTCACCTCATTATACATGGGATCTCTTCTCAGTGAAGGTTGATACTGTTCACACAATACTGCAAATACTGTTAATTTTCCCCTAGAACAGAAACAAGCAAAAATAGCATTTTGGTACCAAATGCAAGGAAAACAAAGGAGAACATGAGAAAAATGAGACTGTACCCATCAACTGCCAACAACAGAAACCAGATGAAGTTCAGCAGTGGTTGAACAAAGGGTGGGCCCTTCTCTATTGAAGGATGTTTCTGTGTGTATGTTGTAAAAACAACTGATGCGCTGGTCTTGTTTTTTAAGCAGAGAAATCTGCAAAAGAAAACAGAACAGGGCAGGTTAAAAATAAAAGGCAGAGAAGTAGTTTTACATGCAGAAAAATAAAGGGAAGCCAAATGCTCAATCTCTATTTGTGCACAGAAACCATCTCAGGCTTTAACTGATGGCAGAGCCTCTAACTGCTAGAAGTGTCTCTGGCATTGTGTAACGGTTCTGCCCTTCCTTGGCTGATAGCCAAACCACTGCCAAAACTGTGGAGTCAGTGGGTTGGGAGGGAGGACTGACATGAAATATTAATAGAATGAGTTTAATCAGGATTTAAGCAGATTGCATACAGGACAGTCACTAAACGAGGACATCACTTAAAATGTGGAAAGACTGGCCACTGCATATTTCAAATTAAACACGGCATTGCGTTTACTGCTCCAGAGTTTACTACACTGAGATGAAACTCTAATGAAAAACCTTACTCCTGGTCCCATACACCCCCAAACACATCACCTTTCAGAATGCATCTGACAGTGTCCAACAACTCTCCTTCTATCAGCACTACCTCAAAATAACGTGACATCAGGACCACTAATAAGTTTGACACAAATGTCTATAAGTCTCATAGTAAAGCCACGCTCTGAGATCCCAAGCCATCTGCCACTAGTTAACAGATCGATTTCCCAGACTGATCAAATCTTTGTTTGGGTCCAGTTAATTTAACTGGCAATCTCTGCAAATCCCATAGGCCTAACTAGAGAGTTTATCTGGGACAAATGCTGTCAGCAAGTACTGGGAAGGTTGCCACAAACCATCTCATATTCAGTCGCAGGCTGGCCTCCAGCTCTGTACTACCACATGTGCAAGGGCACCGGGCTCTTCTGCCTCACTGCTGAGCGACAAAGTGCAATTATTTCCATTAAAGTATAAACTGCTGTGTAAGAGGATTTAGTACACTATGTGAGACATAGGCCAGTAAAGGATGCTGTAACAGTGTTGCATAAACACTAAACAAAATCATCTCTTGCTTATAAATTCTCACCAGAATTTCCCCCCTTCCAGCAAAAAAGCCCCATAAAATTTTGTTAAGAATCCTGCATATACTGGATTTCCACAGAGGATCTTCTACTGCTCAAAATCACTGCAATCTGTAATAACCAACTATGGAAAGCAGGACAAATCTGACATGACAGCTCACTGCTGCCAGAAGAGAGACAGACTTGCTCTCACCTCCTCCCTCTCCCCCAACACCTACTCTCTCCCCAAGTCCCTGCTGCACAGTCCTGTCTCCACCTCCTCCTCAGACTCCTCCATGAGCTGCTTTCCCTGACTGAAGGAAGCCATCAGCTGATTAAACACTGTAAAATTGGCTTTGTCAACCCTAATTGTACATGAGTTCTGCAAAGGCACATCATAGCTTGCATTCCCACCTCCTACAAAATAGATGCCTAAAGTAAATGAAAGCCATGAGCAACTCTGTCAAACTGAGAACCATCACGCTGCTGCTCACAGACCAGGGTGAACTAAGACAAATTGCTTCATACGACAAGACTGAGAGCAAGTACTATGCTAAAGAGCCTGCTTAGGTCCGGTCTTCGTAAGAGCTTAAAAGTAAGCCCTAACTGAACATAAAGTGGTGTTAACAAAGCTAAGAACTGTGCTTTCAGGGTCAAACAGATTAGATTAATTCTTCAAGCAATTACCACACAGTTTTTGGTTTGTTTCTTTTTTTTTTATCCCCCAATGTGACCGATTCAACACACAAGTTTGGGGATGGTTTTCTCGTGCTGTTACTGCACAACGTTGAGTTTTGGAAGCTCTGACCAGTTTCAGTTTCTTTGGAAGAACACGCATAGTTAACCCACAGTTACCATGTTTACATCAGATTGGCTTCAAACACAGCGTAATCTCAGCAAAATTACTTTAAAAAAGTTTAACACCTACTGTAGTACTGCCTGTGCTACAAACATGTCCACCTCACTGCGATATCCCCTGGACGAGGAGTATTCTACTAACATATTTGCACAGCCTTCACCATCTGTGGAGTGCAAGAAGTGATACCGAGACTCACTGTAGTTTTGCTCTATAAAAGGAAAAAGAAAACAGTTTTTAAGGAATCGGTTCATCACACCTGAATGTTCATCACCCCTCACATTTGTGAGGGCTGCACACTGCAGATGATAAAAGGACAAGAGCTACACACATACAAGACAACTGGCAACAAGAGAATGAGCTTTCACAAGTTACAATTTACAAAGGGAGACAATAAACAGATTATCCTAAATACATCTGAACAAGTGTTATTAAATACAGTTGATTCAATGGCACCACAAAGCACAGCTACAGCTGGGACAAACAGCTTGAGCTGCACTCATGTAATTTTATCTAACGGCATGTTGACACTCTGTGTGCTCTCATCCGTGCTTAGGAGAAGAACCAAGAAGTTCCATATTAGTCCGTGTGCATCAGGAAGTCAAACAGCACCTTCAGTGTCCTTCCTTCCAAATGTGGAGAAAAGCAGTGTTTCCTATTTTTAGCTTAGCCTACTCTTGCTATCAGAATTAAAATTGCTTCCATATGCTGAATAGAACAGCAGTTATGCAGGGAAAAAAAGGCATAAGAAATGGTAATGATCTGGTAAAACATAACTTGAAGCAGAGCATCATGTAAAATCACTGCAGTGACAAATCAGAACTGCTACTGTAACTGGAGAGCTGCTACTTTTTGGAATTTAAAAGCTTTTGTTTTAAAAGTCTGAGCCTTTTCTGATGAAACTCAAACTACAGTTGCGGAGAACATACACATCCTGCTCTTCAATATAGCAGTTAGCAGACAGCTACAATGTGTGGATGTTTAGTTTTAGAATGCAAATGTTACTTCTAACTGTATCTCGGCTTCCAGCTTAAATGCTCTGAGAAAAATCTTCCCTTTCTGGCTGGCAGCAGCCATCAAGCTAATGTTAAGTCCCATGAGAACAGCCATAGGAGGGCCTGTGACACACAGAAAGGCGGTGAGCTGGAATGTTGACTACTGGGGTCAGGACTGTTAGATGGAACCACTATCAGCATTTTGCAGCTAGTGAAAACTTTAAAATAAACAATCATCTTGTACAGTTATTTATTCACGAGAAACCACAGAATAGACAGCATTTATTCAGCTGTTCTCACTCATCTTTGTTAGGATTTGAACATAAGAATTTAGAAGCTGGCTACCATCCATAGTTAACTTAATTATCCAGTGTGCTTCTGGTTTATCTTACATCCCATAGCAAGTGACAGAATCCCATATAAAGCAAAGTCAACAGCATCTATTCTGCAATAAGCCTGCTGGTCAAGGTCTCAAGAAGCACCTCAAGACAGATTAAATGACTACTGTAGACAGTGGGTGATGTATTTCAATCTTTATCACATTTATCCACAATGTAAAAGCAAGCAAACAAAAAAATCCTCCCTAACAGAACAGCTTTGCCTCACAGTTATTTTCCTCCTAAGAATTCAGTCAAACTACCTACATTTCTAGTGGATTGACCTTCCTTTGACAGAGCAGCTGTGCTTTGGGCTTTGCACTAATGTAGTTACAACCCCAGGGATTTTTTGTTAGTAACATTAAGTTGAATTTACTGCAAAAATCAGGTAACAACAGACCTCAATCAGTCACTTCCATCTTAGCTTCCCTAGATTATCTCCAAAGTAGACCTTTTCCATTATCATACTTGCAACATTTTCAAAATAAAACACACACACAAGCAAAAAGCCAGTTGTTTTTTCCTACCTTTCCACAGGGTAAGTGCTAGTAACTGGTGTAGTTTTGGGTGTCCAAGTTTTCCTGATCCCCCACTAGACCATTTTAGTGCTCTGGATACAAAAGCCACTCTTTCTGGAGAATTCGGATCCATTAAACTAAACAATTTAGCCAAGTTTTCTAGAAGAAATAAAAGTCACAAATATTTAGCATTAACAGAAAGAGGATGAACTGCTGCTTTTAGTGTATCTTTAAGATACAAAATTTAAGGTTCAGTGCTAGTGTAACTTTAAGATCTCTTAATGCCTTCCACAAAGTCACATTAAGGAGAGTGAGTTTAAACTTGAGCCACTTCTTGTGCATTAAGTCAATCCTGCATCTATCAGCCCGCGATATTCACATGACTTCTCCACAGCCAAAAGCTGAGCCCGTGACAGCTTCCCTGTCTCATTCTCTCAGACATCTCAGTGGACAATGCAGGCCCAAGGAGGGGGAGCGACTGCAGGTTCTGGGCCTGCTTCTTATTCCTAGGGATGGTGGGAAGGACAGAGGGCTGTAGTTTAGAAAAGCATGACCAGAAGTCACAGATGGGATACAAAATGTCAGAGCTGATCTAAGTAAACAAAGACCAGACTCTCTTTGTTTGTCTCTACCCAGAAAGTGTTCAAAGGAGCAGTCTGCCTATGCTGCAGCAGTAGCCTGTCCAGGCAGCTCTTAAGGTCTCCCTGAATTGCTAGTTTATCAAATCTCACAGTTGAACAAGAAAAATCTCCTTGTTCACACCTGAATCACAAATAACTACCAATCACAAATAACACTACCACACTGCTAGGGAGGAAACACCATCCACCAAAGCCCCAGGGACACTGGTGACTGCAGACAAAGCATTAATTCTGCATCAGGGAAAGGACAATGCCACGAGACAGTAATGGTGGCTCTAAGTGTGCCCACATAGTTATTGGTAATCTATTATTCTCTAATGAAGTTTTCCTCCAATCCATGTATATAGTGAAGGTAACCTGGAGTCGTGGGGGAGGGCATACAAAACAACAGTCACAGAGAAGTGAAAGCACAGCTAAACACCATAAAACTAAGTGCAAAGGTGACCTCACCTAAAAGATCATCTGCTACTTTTGCATCCGATTTCTCCAAAGACTCCAAAACCAGCATGGACAGATCAGCAGCGCTGTTTTGCTAAAAAACAGACACATACTGGTAGTGATGATCTTATAAGTACATAAAACATCAACGCAAATTCTGCCAGAGGCAGATGTGATATTTCTATCAACATCTACAGCTAAGGAACAGTATCAAGTCTCAATGTTCCCTTATAAAAAACCATTAATTTGATGACATCAAAAGTGAAGCCATCAGGAAAGTAAAGCAAACATGGTTATGATTATTATTTGGATGCTCACAAACTTTTCTGCTTCATGCTCCAGTCAGGCATAATCCTGCTTTGTAGAGAAAGGCTCAACAGAGACATAGAAGATTACAAAACAATTACTTCAACCATTTACTGTCAAGATTTCACCACTCATCCCTCAAATCTTGGAGTAACAAACCCCTGTTCCAATCTACATGCATAAGACAAATGACTTACCTGGTTATGACTGAAGAACAGCAGAGCCCCTGAATACATTAGTTCTCTTGCTTCAGCATGTTTTCCTTGTGACATATACCTGAAAATAGCACCAGAGCCTTCATGATAAAAACTACCACTAAAGAAGTCATATGCACTTAAAAGATACTTACAGGATTAAATAGCACCAACTTTTAAAATAAAGGCAACAAGAGATTGTAAAATCAGGTTATTTCAACAGTGTGATGTAATTTTAACTTCTGGTTACCATTCGCTTGCTGCCCAGATTTGATGGAATACAAGCAAAGAGTGCAAGATTGTACAGTGAGATTCAACTCGATTTGGGCTGAAACAAAGAAAAGGAAATTACCCCAGGAGTTCACTTGAGCAAAAGCAGCCAAAGCACTGAATTAGACTGCTCAGACTATCACATTAGATCCTTCACCAGAACCAAAGCCATCACAGTGAAAGTTTAGAATAGCACCAGGAGAGCTCACACACCTAGCCCCTCACTTTGCTCCTCCACTGGTTTAGGACTCTCTGACCACTACTACTATCTGCCATGGGACATCTGCCACATACTAGTCCTCTGCTGAACTAGAGTAGCTTGTCTCTGATAGGCTCCTGAAAATAAAAGCAGCCAGCAAGACTTACTATGCAGCACTTTACAGAGCCACCAATTCCTAAAAGGAACATCTGGTCTCTCACACACAAATACTTCAAAATACACTTACTGTAGCTTCCACCTCCCTCACTTAAAATTTACCCAATAAAAGAACTTGTTCCCAGTGGTTACCTCAAGAGCAGGAGCCTCTCATCATGGGGATGTGATAGCAGCCTACTGTACATCATAGCACTATCAGTAACTAAAGGTCTTGGATAATCACAACCCTACATTATAAATGCAGCTTTTCATGTAAGAACAGTCAAGCTGTGTCAGCAGATAGTTTCAAATTTCCATTTCTCCCAACTGCTTCTCAAAAAGTCTGTTTTTCAAGAAGTTAGTAACAGCCTATCAAGGAGATAAGAGTTCTACCACACTGTTTTAATATCTACAATATTCATTTTGCCCCCTACAACACAGAGTCATGCTGTGCCCCCCACTTTATTGCTCTAGCTTCCCAGCAGTCAGAGCAGCCTCTCTAAGGCACCCTTGTAGAGGAGATCCAATGCACAAGCATCCCTGCTGGGTAACAAAAAGAGGTCGGTAGATTGGTAGTGAAGTGAAGCAGTTGGGCAGAGATAGGACAGTGTGGGCATTGGAGCACGTCACACTAACCAGAAGGACAAATCCTAGAATGGTTTGGGTTGGAAGGGACTTCAGAGATGGTCCACTTCCAACCTCTCTGCCATGGGTGACCAGCTTGTCCTGACCCCCATCCAACCTGGCCTTGAACACTTCCAGGGATGGAGCAGCCACAGCTTCCTTGGGCCACCTGTTCCAGGGCCTCAGCACCCTCACAGTAAAATAAGCAAGTAGTGGATACTCTTGTGCTGCACACAGATCCCAGTCACGTTACAGTTTCAGGAACAAGTCATCACAGTAGCATCACATCAGACAACAAGCAAGGGAGAAGACAGACCTCCCATCCTGCTCATCATCTTCCAAAAGCTTTTATCCTAAACAATGGTGTTTTTTTTAATAAGTATCCTCAACAATTGTGATTTGCAACCACCATGGTAAACACTCCACATGTTAGTCAAGCAAAAGAACATCTCCCATATTTTCATAGTTGGCCTGATGTCCAGGTTTCCTTCTAGATGTTTGACTTCTGATCTCAGTGTGAATCAACTTCCACAAATTCTACTTCCAGTAGAAGGTAAGATTACCAGTGCTACCTGGGAGTTACTAAAACATGCTAAAAACAGCTTTACAAGACAAAATACATTTAATAGTGCTGTATTTAATAGAGATAAGCACTCACTACACTGATCTTAAGAGTAATTAGAACAAGAGACATTTTCCTAACTGAAATCCTACACAAGATCAGTTGTACCTGAAAATGTACCTACAAGCATCAGGCAAACAAAGACTAGTATGACTAGTGGAGGGTTGTTACACTTGACAGTTTTGACTCATGAACAGAGAAGATTTCAAACCAACCAGCTCACACAGCAACAGCAGCAGCCCAGGTACTCGTGTTTGGAGGAGCAAAGAATTTGCTGCTTGGGGTCAGGCCAGAAACAACACTTATCCACCTGCTCCATGGCTCCCAGGTAGCCGCATAAGTCTGCAGGAGACAGGATTACAGTAATCTTTCCTACTCCACTTCTTCCCCTCCACCACCCTCAAACAGATCTCAGTTTATGACTTCTGAAACTCTGAGTCAGGATTTCAAGTTCAAAACACAACTCAGAACACATGTTTTACAGGCCATAGGTTGTTTAGAACGAGCAAGCACTCGTTATCCCAGTTACAATTCTACAGCTGAGATCATCTCACTCTGTATTAACATGTCTCTGCAAATGGGCTAGCATTAACAGAGGCTTTACTGAGGGTTGCCCAGGGGGGTTGTGGAGTCTCCTTCTCTGGAGACATTCAAGACCCGTACCTGCGCAACTTGGTCTAGGTGATCCTGCTGTGGCAGGGGGATTGGACTAGATGATCTTTTTGAGGTCCCTTTTGATCCCTAATGATTCTATGACAGACAAAACCACTCAGAACTCTTTTTTGTCCTTGGTGACTTTCAAAGTTTCAGTGTCTCATTACACTTTTTTGCCTAAAAGGAAACCTCTTCTTTTCAGCTATGCAAATATCACCTTTTCATTTAATTGAGCTCCCTCTTTCTCTTGCATTTAAAATGGAAAGGGCAGGATCTTTGATTCCAAATTAATTCAGGAAGGCTTAAGCAAAGTATGTGAGTTAATGCATTCAGAAGCCTGGATGAGAAGTGACGTGATGAGCCAAGTCATCTTCTGCCACCACAGCTATCACAGCACATAATCCTTACTATAAAATAGGCCATGCTTTGTCTTAAATTTATTCTCAACTATAATTTAAGACTTAAGGCCTAGATGGTGCCCTTGCTGATCCCATCAGAAAGCTATGACTAAACACAATGGCTTTAATCTGGCGGTGCCTGGTAGGCAGGCTATCTAATGTCCACTGGTAACAGGCCATGCACAAGGACTCTCTTCCTCACATACCTGACTGCTGTTTTCCTCAGGATACCCATGTCTGTTCCCATTCTGACTCGGAGGAGCTCCAAAGATCACTGACACTCATGTGAACTACCAAGACTCTGAAAGCAGTTTTTCCACCTGTTCTCCCCCAACAGAGCCACAAATAAACAAAACTGGGATCAAACACAGAGTTTCCTAGAAGAAATACTTTATTCCGTGCCCCTGAACTACATTTTAAAATTTCAGAGGAAGGCTGACTACCAGCTACACACTAATGTGAAAATAATTAGATTTAAAATAGGTCTGCAATAAAACTGACATTCTTACAACAGGCAGCAGAGGTATTTCTGAAAAGATATCCAGGCTGCTCTGCTCCATCACTGTCACTATGCAACATTATTCCAAACAGGCCCTACTCTAATAAAATTCCTCCATGCAGGGGATTCTTGCAATCTTGATTGCCGAGCGTCACCACAGGATAACTGAAACACACATAACTAAACAGCCCTGACTCTTGTCTGAGCAGCAATCAAGCCAAACCCTTTAAAATCTGGAACGTTCTCCTTTCCACTAAGCTGATGTTTAAGACAAACTGGCACACCAGATACTGTCTGGAAGGCGCCTGCTGACGTAGCTCGTGGACGGCCCTGAAGCCAGGGACAGAGCTCGGAGCCGAGCGCCAGGGGAGGTACCCCAAGGCCATCCTGCCCGGCATGGCCTTACTCAGCCTCCCAGGGTCATGGGGACGGAAGACTGAGACGTCTAGGCATAGAGGAATCCGGATTTCAGCTGCCCGTGACCTCTCGAACCATGATGCAACGTGTGACTGCTAGGTCCCCGGGACGCTGAATCCCTGGCTTGCGGCAGGGAGACCTCTCCCGGCCCAGCTGCTGCGGCTGCCGCCGCACGCGGCCCCCCCTCAGACAGGCCTGGCAGATCGGAGTCCACCTTCAGACCCCGGCAAGCAGCAGTTCNNCCGCCCCCCCGCGGCCCAATGACAGAGCAGGAAGCGGAGATGGACAGAGGCAGTGGCCAATAGAGAGCACGCGAGGGCGAGGCGACTACCAGCAGGGTCGGGTGCGTGGGAAGGCTCTGGAAGGCGGGCGGGGGAGGGGCAGGCGGCAGACTCGGCCCAGCCCGGCCGTACCTGAAGAAGAGCGTTCGGTACATCTGGTGCGCCTCATAGTAGTCGCCCTTTTCGACGCTGGCGCGCAGCTTCCCCTCCACCCGCTGCACACCGCCGCGGTTCCTGCCGCCGCCTTTCGCCGCTTCCTGCTCCGCCGCCATAATCGCCGCTGCCATCGCCGCGGAGGAGGGGAGGGACGGGAAGGGGGCGGGACAGACGCCAACGGCGGCCCGCGAGGGTCAGAGTGCTGCGCGACACGTGATAGCGTGGGGGCGTGGTCTGTTCTGAGCGAATGGGGCGGGGCAGGCGTAGCCAGCACTTAGTCACAGAAAGCCTTTGCGGCAACATCAAGTGCCAAATCACCGCTAAACTATGTCCCTCAGTATTTGGATTAAGTGACTCTAGCCCTACCCAGGGGAGCCTGTTCCACTGCCTGATAATCGTTTTGGTGAAGTAATTCTTCCTCATATCTAGCTGACAGCCATTTGCTCTTGTCCTATCACTTGCCAGCAGAGTGAAGAGATCCTCACTCCTAACACAGCAGGTACAAGCCTTTAGATCTGTGTTAGCAAGAGATCCCACCCCCTACCTCCTTGTTTTGTGCCCCTGCTCACTCTTGATGGACAGAGGCAGGATATGTTGGAGAAATAACCAGTTGCTGTGTGGTTCAGTCTACCATTCATTTTTAGCATTTAGTATTAACTGTTGGTGATCAAAAATACAGAAAAGCAGCTTTATTTGTTTCAAATATTACATGCACCTCTCAAAAATTAAAACTCTTTTATTTAAACATCTCAATAGCATCTTGTCAGTTTGGAGGCAGCAAAGAATAACAGACATTTTTAAAAGCATTTACAAAAATACATTGCACAAAGTCCTATCTTGCTTTTTTAAAAAATAAGTTAGTGTTATCCAAAATATTCCCACCCTAGCTACTTAATTTCAATTTATACAGGACAATTCTAATTTTAAATACATAACCTATAATATGAAAACACCTGTACATGGGTAACGTAGCTCCTCTGTGTAGGCCATATGTTCCATCTCCAGCTCAAGTAAAAAAGTTGTTCTTCACAAGGAGACTTTTGTTTTAAACATTCAAGGACTGTTGTGCAACATACAAAACTCTATTCAGAAAACCAGTCAGCAGTTCCGAGCGTTAACAGTTTGTGTGAATATAAAATGCTTTGTAACAGCCAGATAAGAATTCTGCATACATTTCAGAGTCTTTTTTGAAATGGATCTTCAAAGTCACAGTCCTAAAGCAGGGGGCAATAAGCAGTTTTATCTCTTTCTATGTTGCTCCTGAAAGTGAAACACATCTAACCTTTTTACACTTGACTAAGGTTTCTGGGACTGATTTGAAGAATGCCTGCATGTGCCAGTACAGCCAAATGGAGCAGAAGTAGCTCTGGAAACAGGATGCACCGAGGTTTATCCCCATCGTGTCATCCGTATGCTCCATTCTCACCATACAGTATCCAGCCAAAACGAACTCTTGTCCCTGAGATTGCTTTTACAAGGATGGTTTAACTGCTGCATACTAATGTTCACTGAACAATTTAGCAGGCTCACCAGCTCCCATCCAGTTAGTCACTACTTCAAATTCAGTTTGGAATTAACACTGAAGAACAAACTGGCCAAGTTGCTATGGTAAAAACCCTTAAAATAACATCAGTTATTTCAAGTTATCCCTGACTTTCAGAGCCACATTGCCACAGATTACAGTAAAGCATTCTCAGTCGCTGGTGTTTAAACTAGTTTTGGTTAACTTTCCCTGACAGTAGCATTTATTCTATTTGACACCCTTTTGGATCCACCAAAAAAAGGTCAAAACCAAGGGTCAAGTGAAAGACACCTTTAGCCCCAGACAGCATTTCAAAATGTACCACAGGTTTTGGCTTACGGTGCCAAGCTAACAGAAGTATGCAGTTAAACCCTGGATTTTAAAAAAGCAGATTCCTAGTTGCAGAAAGTGTGGTTTATTATTTTAAAAAAATCCTATACATTCATTTGTAATAAAATAAGTGTTGCCTGTTTGCCAACTGGGCTTTATGAACCAGAGTGGTTTGCATGCATTATTTCTCTCAGCATGGACATGAAAATATAAAGCTAACTGGCAATTACAAGCTGAGCATTAGAGCAAGTAAATTTGTTTAACAGAGTTCTGCTGACAGGCTTCTGCCTTTATCAGAGGATCAATAGTTCTGCAGTGTATATTTTGCATCCTTGTCCTTTAGAGATTCCAGTGTTCTAGGCTTTCCGGTATATACAAATTAAGAACAAAATGTACAACAACAAAATCAAAAGCTACTGTAGTGTAGGAGATTATTCGGCAGGTTTCCCATGCACTCTGAACCGATAAAGGCAGGTATATTCGGGATGTCCCCAGTTAGAGAAAATTCTCAGTTCCACTATTTGGAATGCGTTTTCACTTTTCTCCTGGAGAAGAAAAAAGCAAACAAACCAGTTAGGTTTCCAGTATAAACAGGTGCAACTTACAATGCTGCCTTCAGACTTCTGCAACTAACTCTTACTATTATTAAGACATTCCCAGAGCACTTTCTGCCACTTTGAGAATCTTCCTTGCCTGTTTGTGTTTATACAGACTGCTTGTATTTAGCACCTTCATGCAAGCTGTGTCCAGAAGGCACACATCTTCTGTCCCTCACATGTAGTTTAGGCCATAGATTGAGGCAGATAGGTACCAGTATTACCTATGGTAGTGCACAATTAATGGTGAAAGAAAAAGGCCTTGTTCGCTGTCAGGTACTGTAGAAGCGAGGTAGAAAGTATCTTTCTCCCACCACTTTAAATCTTACTATTGAGACTTACCATCACTGGAAACATCTGCAGTGGCTCTCCTCCTTGATCATAGACATACTGTCCTAGAAGTGTGCCACCTTCTTGATACTCATCATCTAAACCCTGTAACAATGAGATAAAGATTTTTGCTTTCATCAACTTTGAAATCTTACCAAGGCCAGAAGCATGTCTACACAACTAAGATTCAACAGGCAGCACTCAGAAGTCTATCAAGCCAAGATCAGGTGTTTTCCCAATTCATATTTGTTCAGCTCTGTTGTGAGTTTTCCACACTGCAAATAGATCTGTCACATATGTGTTTTCATGGGAAAACCTGTTAATTTCCCTGGCAGAACCACTAACACAATGTAAACTGCTTAGGACAAAACACGAATGAGAAGATACAAAAGGTTATAAACTAAGGATTTAGATGCTTAAGTGTTTAAAAGAACCAAAAGTTCTCAGATATCACAACTACACTCTGATGCAGCCTGTGGATCTCTGTTCTACAACTGTGCCTACACAACTGCGGTGGTGTTAAAAATCAATTTTAAAAAGATTCAAGGAACATCTTGGGAGGAGTGGGGGAAGGATGGAACAGTTAAAGTGTATGAAACAACTGCACCAAATTAAAAAAAAACCAAACAACTCCCTCAAAAACGCTTAATACTCCATAAAGCAAGAGAAATGAAACACCTCCCCCAGAATTAGTTGTAATGTTTCTCATTCCTAATCTCAAAGCTCATTAAAAATATAAGCAATTTTGAGAATCAAGACAAACAGTTTCTTTTCTTAGCTTAGCTGTCCTCCCTTAAGCCATTATTTTCAAGATGTCACACAAATATTCTTTCTTCATACAAACATCAACTTCAGTCCAGAGACAGACTTACATATACTGAGAAGTTTCTGGGAGCACTGGAGATATTTCCTGATGGTGACAGTGTTTTTGGTATGTGTTCCATTGTAAAGGCAGTTGGATAGACTTTCATTGAAAGTCGAACTACAAGATACCCCAGTGATCCTTTGAAAGCCCAGCAGTTTCCTGGATACATGTCCGGCTAGACATGAGAAGGGGGAGAGAATGGGATAAGACATAAGAAAACTCAGCCACAGGCATTCTGTGATAATATTTTTTCTAATAAAGAACTGTAACGAGTTCTGAATTACTAGGTTAAATCTTAGTAAATGACAGGATGTAAGCTCTTTGGTAGGAGGTCTTCATGCAGACAGCACATCCACCTGAACTATTAGCAGTGTTCTGAAGACTCACCCTGAAATGGTTTCTTCACAGGATTCCTGCTTAAAACTTTGTCAGTCCTATGCTGCACTCAAAGCCTCCTGTAAGAGTCTAAACTTTGCTAGAGTAGGTCTTAAGCAAATGCCCAGGAACTGCCAGAAGAATCCTACTCTTTGGAACACAGCTCAAAGTATCTGCGTCCCCCAACATATTATGGAAACTTCCAGCACCCAAAACCAATCCAAATCACCCAACACAAAATAACACTACTGAATTTATCTTTTATTACCTGAATCACTACTCTGGGAGACTGAGAAGAATACCACAGAGGAATTCCAAAGAGGCTAATTAGTGCTGTTTTGGTCTCGTAAGTTTCTGAGCAGCGAGTACTCAGAATGCTGCCACCTAAAAAAGATACACCAGATTAGCAGAAGTAATTCCTCTTTTCTTCCTGAAGACTTTTAAGGTACAGATTTATATAAAGTTTAATGAATGTAAGTTATTCTTCCCAGGAAAAACAACTAATAAAGATCTAGTTGAAGTCCATAATTTTCTAGCATATAAAGGTTTACAATTTTATGAAAATGTTAAAGGCTTTTCATTCATAAGGGTTTTAACACACATATTTTACCTTCCAAGTGACGTGTACACCCCACCCAAACAGATCTGTGGTTCTTTATTATCCATTTCTAGAATGAACAACCCATCCATGCATATCTAGGCTGATAGCTAACTCTATAAACAGGCACACACTACAGTAGTCTCATTACTAGGCAACATGCAAGCATGCTCTTTTCACCATTAGACTTAATCTCAAGATCTTTAGTAAACACCACAGACAGCACGAATGATAAAAAAAAAAATTGTTTCCTGTACTATATACCTGCAGATTCCAAAGCGAAATCCACCATACCAGTCTTGTCTTGCGAGTAGAGCTTCAGTGCATTGTTAACAATAATCTGTGCTTGCTACACATGGGAGAGCAGAAATAGATGTTAGCACTACCAAAAGTAAACATTACACACATCAGTATGTAGGTACATAAGCAACTTTTTGAGATGCTACACTATCACAAATTTCTGAAAGCCTTTGTCTTCATCGAGGCCATTTTCAATACATGGTCTGACTTAAAATACAGGCTCACACTGCATCTTGACTGATATTTTAAGATTGCATCTTTCCCCACTTTTCCAGGACTCTGAGCTGCATTTCTTTGATACACTGGCTTTTAGAGAATAGGGAAATCCTCAATTTTCAAGATAGCATACCTCACGGGGAAAAAACCCAGATTCACCGCAGGCAACACAATGCTGTAAGACCACATTTGATAAGGCATTTTCTATAGCTCTCCCCATTTCAATGAATGCTCCTAACATCAAAATAAACTGACAGTGATGCTCCAGAAAAATGCCTATAAGAGGATCCTTTGCAGTTTATTTGAACTTTTGAGACTTAAACTCACATACCGCTTCTGTTATTCCAGAAATCCCTGCATTTGTCACAGCATTTGTTACTACTTCCGATGTAAGTTTTTGGTTTGTTGCAGACATATGGAGAGTAATATTCTTGAGGATCTGCAACTCTAGATCCCTCAGCAAAGCCTGCAGATCACTTTTGCTCACAAAATTTGATGTAAGCCATTGGAGAAGTGATTCAGGGAAGTCTTCTTGTCGATCACCAAAAAGCATTAGCTTGACAGTTTCTCTGACCTGGGCATCTACCTAGAAGTAGTCATTAGCAATTACAAAAGAAATTAGTCTTTATACATGAGTTAGTTATACTGTACTCATATAGTCACATACATTCCATACAACACAGAAGTCCAGCCCTAGCAAACTCTTTACATTAGTAGTTCAACACTTCTGAATAGAAAAAAAAACAGTTGGCTACTGCAGTTCAAAAGGTGGCACTGTGGCAGTGCCAAGGGGAGCAGTGCACTTGTTAGGCCTAGTTCAGCAAGGTACTTACTACTTTTCCCTCACTCATGGCATGACTGATTTCATACTGAACAGCTAGATCATATTTTACTAAAAGCTGATAAATCTATACCAATAATTATTTGTATTTTGTTGGCCATGTTCTAGACTAAACTTATAAAAGGCTTCAAAGAAACCTAAGCCTCATTTTTTAAATCAATTCTCAAATCAGAAACCTATTTTGCTTGTACATAAGCCTATTTTCCATATTGCCATGGGCTACAGAAAATACATTGGTAAGAACAGCCTAAGTACTGTATACAGAAGTGCTACTGAAAAAACACAAGCCATAAATTCTCATCTAGTATGTCACGCATTTATGTAGTTATACCATACATTTCCTCCATTAAACACTCCCCCGAACTATTTAATGCAGAACATTTCCAGAAATGCTAGAGACAAAATAAAGTAGTAATAAGGGGTTTTTACTGAGACAGTTACAGAACGTACTTTTTCATGAATGGTATCAATTTTCTTGCAATTGGTCTTCATACTTTCCTCAGTTAACAACTCCGACTTCATTTGAGACAACTGTAGTTCTAATTTTTTAACTTTGGACAAAAGTTGGTTGTGTTCATCATCAGCTCTGACAAAAACAAGGAGTCAAAAATTAGAGAAAAATTATCTTTTGAATCACTCCATCAAATTCCAAAAGGCAAGAGAATGTACTTGTCTAATACAAAGTGCCTTCACGGTTTGGTACCATAATTAAAAGTCTACTACTAGACAGAAGTAGTCTGGTTGACATGCAAACTCTTATGATCAGTTAACTGGAACAAAAGGATTGTTGAATTTTTAAAAGCATCACACATAGCACCATCAGTTGGAATGAAAAAGCAAGATGTATCTAAAAAGTACCGATACCTTATTGTTTTTGCTTTGGCTATGTCAAGTTCCTTCTGAATCTCCTAAAAAAAATAGAAAAGTTGGTTTTAACAGGTAAAAAGAAACAAAAGTGACAGGAAGAGGAAAAATTGTTAAAGTGTCACATTTTAGCACTACTTCTACAGGAACAGGTCCTCACACTTACATTTATGCTGCTCCATAGTAGGATTTTATTCCAAATAAAACTCACTGGTTAATATTTTTTATGAGCCTCACTGGTTAATTTTTTTTGTTTTTTAAAAAACTTTGGACCAAAACCCTTCCCAAAAATGTGAAGCAAGAACACAAACAAGCTAGCAAACTCAGGGTTCAGCTAGCTAACCAGAACCTTAGTCTATTTTATCAGTGGTGATAATGACTGTGAGTTACAAAGCTAACTTTCTGTACCTTGGATTCAGCAGTGAGTTTTGCGAGAAGGTCTTCCAGGGTCTGGATGTGCAAGTTTTGTTCTTGATGTAAAGCCAAGAAGTCAATCTTAAAAGAGGAGAGAAAATGGTGGCACAGTCTCAAAACAATTGGCATAATCAATTTTTCCTACAAAGCATGAACACTCAGAGAATGAAATAGAAATTAAGTGACTTTTCCTGCAGGCAGTGCGAAAAATTAAAAAATCTGTAATAAATATAAAGGCTCAACTCAGTAGTAGTAGATTACTCAGGGAAGGTCACCATAAACCCCCTTGTTTGTCACTAGTCTTTTTTACAGTCTTTCTATAGCCTCTCTCTGTATAAAAATTGGACAAATCCAACTGCTTTTCACCAATGTAAGCTTCTGCTTAATTCCAGGTAGGTGGAAGTCAGTAGTCATTATTGAAGAACAAATAGCAATAACTGCTCCCTGATATTTAGTCCCAGCTATTTAGTATTCAATTACAGAATTAACTGGAAAAGAATCCTAAAGTCATATAATTAATCATCTGCATTATCAGAATAGAATGTTTTGATCAGTGTCAGAAAACCAAATTAATAACTATCTTACCTTTTCTTCTACTTCCATATCTTTAAGATGCTGATCCATAACATTCTTTATTAGCTTCAGTGTTTCACTTCTGTCACTCAACTTGGCAACCTGCTCTAGAAGACTATGGAGCAGGAGCATCACTTGGCTGTATTTTTCCTCATGGTGATGGCATTTGTCAGACACGAAGGCCATTTGTTTTTCCAGCTCACTTATACGACCAGGATCAAAGATACTCACGGTATCCTATAGTATAAACACTCTTTTAATATATAAAAAGCAAGATATTTATTTACATTATTCCTATGTCTCAAATAGTTACCGCAAAATATTGAAAAGATGCAAGTTAAGAAACCTTAAATGACATGGAAATTCTTCCCTAGAGTGTTGTCCCTTACCTTTGGAGGATACACAGAGTGAAATGAATCAGTCTGTGGTTCAGGAACACGAACAGAGCCATCCATTTTCTGTATTCTATCAATTCTTGTCCAGTTCAATGAAGGTAAAAATGAAATGAAGCCACCATGCCCCCAGAACCATACACCTAGATCAGAAACAAAAATGCAAATAGGCTGCTCAAGAAGATTCACCCTTAAGACTGCTTCCATTTACAAATTGCCTTCTTGCTTAAGGACACAAGACTTCTCTAGTTTGCAAGGTAGACAGCACACAGTAGGCACTACTCCAGTTCAAATAAAAATCAACTATTCTAAAAGCTCGCTCCTGCTACGCCACACACTCAGCCATATATGGCTAAGACCATCAGTACCACTCACAGAGCTGTACAGCAGGCAACTTCCACTTAGTATCATGACATATCCTTAATCTCATACTGTTGGCTTCCCTGGGATCTAGAGCTCATTTATTAAGGCAGGCCACGCTTACTGAAAAAAGACGTAAATACTATTTACCTCAATAGAAAATATCTCGCCTTATATCCTACTTACTACATACCACACTGTTTCCATGGAAACTCGTTTCCTTCAATTTTTATTAGAAATAACACAATTTAGTGTTTCACACAAGTGACGCTTTTTTTTTTTGCAATATATCTTGGTGAGAAATAGCATCTTCTACACAAAAAACTTCTTCCTTTCTTTTTCTCTCTAGTATAGAGGATTTTTATTCTCCAGCATAAATTTCTGAGAAGCTTCATCTTCTCCCCAAAGAAGCTACAAGTTTTTAGGGCAAAGACATGGAACTGCTTCTCAGTAGTGACTCAGCACTTTGGGTAGGTATCTAAAATTGGGTGTGCTTACTTCAAAACAGAGAACTGGCCTGGAATAGTCAACTAATCCATCCAAATAGCAGGATTTTAAGAAACTAAACTATGGTCCAAAGCAGAAAAGACATCAGGATGAGATGATTTAAGTTAACCACACTTAAGAAGATAGATAGCAATGAAAGCTTCAATAGCACAGTCTAAATTTATGACCTCACTGCTGTTCCTATGAAGAGAGGGAATGAAAAATTACTTCATTCACTTACTCACCCACTGCCTATCTAATGCATGCCGTAATACCAAGTCAAGAGTACTCCTGTTAAGCCACAGGGAAAGCTCTGACTTGTCAGTTCTTTAAAAGCTTGAGTTACTGCCCTGTTCACAAAACAAAACTGTTCCTTTTTTGCTTCTGCATCTTCTTCATAAACCAAAAATTCAACTAAAAATGCTCCTTAGGAACAGCTCTAATAAGCATCCGCTGATTTGTATTATAGCTAAATGATTCACATACCTAGTAGCAACAGGAGTGGGATAAGAAACAGTAACACCTTGTAGATATTTGGAAGGCATCTAGGGTAAAAAAACAGAGGGAAGTTTACATGAAACAATACATTTATTGTATTTTATTTAATATTATAGCTAGAGTAAATAATTTACTCACAAAACAATTCTGTCAAAGGATACACACCTTTTGAGAAGAAATGCCTTGAGCAAAGATATGAGAGTAACAAGTTGATACCAGCCAGTTCTAAGCAACCTGAACATGCCAGAAGCTGCCCTCCCTAGAAGACAAAAGACAGTAGTGTGAAATGTAATTACTGCAGCACACGTTCAAAGAAACCAAGCGGAGGGACATGCAACTGCAGCCAAGAACACTTGCACAGTAGAGAAATGCATGGGTACAGGCAACACATGCAGCTTATTCACACCTAAATGCCACAAGTATGACAGCATTGTAACATCCGCTACTCAAAAAAGTCAACAGCCATGCAAAAAGATGAGTTGTTCATTTGTTACAAGAAGCGATCCTGCTGGAAATTCAGTGTTAATGCTTGAATCCAAGTCACGAAGACCTCAGTAGATTTTATGTAATGCACAGATCAGCAGCATCAATTTTTGCTTAGAGAAATACCAAGCTAGGAAGCACCTACTAAACCTATTATTCTTGACACCACATGATCTGTGCTGCTCAATGCTCATTCCCTCCTGGAAACAAGTATGGTTAATCTCCCATTTTGCTTGAGTGTAGAGAAACACACCCTCTCATTAAGCACTCTTTGGTCACTTACGTTAAGCAGCACATGCATTTCAAGATACAAAGCTACTGCATAAGCACAGCTGAATCAGTGCAAGCCACATTCTTGGTCTGTCAAAAGGACTGGGCAATGCACACAGAGAGATTAAGATAATAACCTGGAGAAAGAATGGCCAGCCAAAGTAGAGACAACACCTTCTGAGACACAAGCCATCCTGCTGCTCCCACTGTTCTCAACATGTGAAGTATAAAGTAACCTAGATTATAACAAATTAACTCTGTGGTCACATACATAAATCAGCTTAAGGTTCCTGTGCAGTAAAACAGACTTAATCCTCTGCCCATCACATGTTCCACACAATTTTAAACCATACCTTTCAGTAATCTACAAACTTGGTTCTTCACTATTTAAAAGCAAAGCAAGCCACTAATAAAAATGAAAACAAGAGGCAACTAAGACAATTCAGAAATAAAATTCTCATCTATAAACAGCATCTGTGCAGTTCAAGTATTGCTTTTCTGAGATCAAAGCTTACATTTTGTAGCTTATTTATCTATTAGTGCCATAAGTACAGCAGAACAGAAAAAACACAGTACTACCACAGAAACAAGGTTTAAGTAGGTCACTACTTCAAAAGCATCTGATTTGTACTGAATTATACATTGAGTTAGTTATCTGGGTTCATGTGTGGAAGAGGAAACAATAAAAGTTAGATCCCAGTGCAAGAAATAATGATGTCTAAGAAATGCTGATAAAACAAACCATTGCCTACTGGAAGTTACAAGCAGCAAGTTTTCATTAAACTGAATTCCCAAGGACTTCAATATTGCCAGTTCTGAAAATCTTAAAAAAAAAAAATCCAACAATGGAACAAAAAAACCCCTAACCAATGCACTATAACAAGATGCTGTTACTTAAAGCCTACTGAAGCCAACAATTGCTATATTCAAGACAAGGACTGTTTGGTCTACAGAATGAACTACACATTTAGAAAGTAATCCTACATTTTTAGATACGTCGGGGTTAATCTGAGGGATTATAGATATACCAACCCAACCTTTTGCAAAGCATTTAGGTGACTGCAGTGTCTCAAATCATTTTCCTTTGCTGAATAAAGAGCACTCAGATTCTTGATGCCTCTGTCATTCAAGCTAGGGTACGCTCATCTCACAGGGAAGATTCTATCCCTATATAAGATTCCTGTAAGAATTTACTATCACTAGAACAAAAAGAAAATGTTAAAACTCCTTTTATTCTAATAGTCTCCATACCAATACCTCAAAACCTTGCTTTCATTTAAAGGCAGCTTTTTAGCTATTGAGGTGTACAGACTTCCCCAAAGTGCTATAAATCAGCAATGTGGCTCATTCTTTCTAACATAGAAGGTGTACAAGCTTGTACAATAGCCAGTGCTAGCATGAGGAGTCAAACAGGAAAGGTGTTAATTTTTTTTTTTAGAAACTTTACACTTATTTTATTTTGATAAAGGTAAAGAAAAAACCAAACAGAAAACACATTGTGAGACTGTGATGCAAAGTAAAAGCAAAAGAAAAAAGGTCCAAGTCAACCTGCATAAGATAAGCTGTGCCAAACGGTCCTTGCTACCCTTTTAGCCCATGAGGATTGCATGTGGTCTGTGGTGTGTATTTCAAGATGTTTCTTCCCCTTACAGTCATCACCTGTTGGTTGTGGTAACAGTTGATTAATGGGACAAAGCCAGGATCAAATCAAGATTGTTACAAGCTAAGGTGAAAAAGTATTTTACTGTATCAGTTATCAAACCAAAAACCACTACGAGAACAGCAGCAGAATAAAACTCACTTGGGGAAGTATTGCAGCACCCCAGGCAATCATCATTCACCCACTGCATTTAAGTTGCAAAACAAACATGTACTTTTATAACTGTCAAGAGTCACGGGCACCTGACACTACTCTTATAGAACAGCCTAGTGTACAGCCCAAGGCTGGAAGACAACAAATGTCATACTTACATATTGATTCCTCAGTTACACCAAGATGGCTATCTTCTCTATAAAACTCCTTTACATTCAAGCTTCCACAGTAGTCTGAGTGAGCTGCAACACATTCAAAGAGCATACACCGAATGTAACTCCCAAGTCAAAGCCTTTCGCACATGTACGTTTTAGGTATTACATGTGCAGATTTTAGCTTAAATGGCTTGGCTTGCTATTAAAGTCAGGTTACTCACAGGACACCTGGAAAATAATCAAGGAAGAAGCCTACTCTGTGTAGTCTCTATGCTTTGTTTAAATAACTGTGGCCTTTTTGTTCCAAAATCTTTCTGCTTCTTTGTAGATAGCAAATTGAGTAACAAAGCTCCTAAGTAAAAGCTCATCAAATCTTGAGCCCCTATTCCCACCATTCTGTCAAACATGCCAACGATTACATCTTTGTGCTGGTTTAATCAGATATCTGAAGATACTGAGAAGAGAGCATTAGCAAGTTATAAAGGCACTGATGCAGAGAAAACAGGAGAGAACAAAGTTTCATTCACAGAGAAAATTCTGTTATCTTCTGTCAGTCGCTTCACTTATAGGATGTATATTACAGAAGAGAAAGCACCAAAGAATTGAATGTTTTCAGGGAAAACAAGATGTGCTTCAGAGTAGTGATTTCAGAGTAGTGATGATGGTAGTTTTAGTTTTGCAAGACAGATTTAATGAGGCTGTAAATGCACGGTGAGCTTAAGAGTAACAAGATAATCCAAACCTAAAGACATGGAAAAGTTAACATCTGACACTACCACACCAAGTAGTTTGTGAACATTACCACTTCCTGGTAAAAATCAACACATGAATTGTTAACTGTAACACAAATCTTGCATATGTAAACCCTGATTCTTCCAAAACAGGAGGAAAGAATGAAAAGCACCACTGATAAAGGAAAGACAAGAGCCAGCCAAAAGACTATAGAAGAACAACATCTCCAAGATCCAAAGATGAAGTCCATAAGAGAAAGAAATCCAACACACACTGTGGTTTTGTGTGAAGATCAAGGAAGACAACTAAAAAGGTACCTTTAAAATCATAACCCAGCTTCAGCAAAACCATTTGAAATAGTTGCACTAATAGCGATGCAAAAGAGGATGCAGCATGTTTGACCAATCGCAGAATCTTACTCGTGTAGAAATAGGTTCCTCCTATTAAAAAAAAGTGTGAATACAAATTATTCATCTACATAAAGATGAACTTCTATTCTCTGGTGACCATTACCTTGTGGGAGACTTTGGATGAAGCACGGATATGCTTTATTTAGCAGGGAATGTGAAATGTAAATGAGAAGTTTGAAAAGTCTGGATGCACTAGGTATTAAAACTTTTTTAACTACGCATCCTAGGGAAAATGCCTTCAAGACAAAGTACAATTTCAGCAAGAACACTATCTTTGTGAGAATTAAGAACTCAGCAATAAATGCTTTGCTTGCAGAACTCAGGATTTCTTAATGATGTAAGCTGTTGATACTGAATTTGTGGGTCACAGATCTTACTATGGATTGGAAAAATATAAGGACTTTTCATCTTCCTTCTTGCTTTTAAAGCAGAAGTTGTTATGGCAGTGCTCTTACTCAAGATACACACGCTTCTTCAGAGATATGGGAACATCATTACAGTCCTCCATACTTCTGCTTTCCTGGAATGAGCCACCTTCCAGAAACCTGTCATGGCTGTGTTCATCTTCCCCTGTCCTCTCCAAGTGTAAACCAAAACACTGGATTAAGTTTTAAAAGCATGTACAAGAATGAATCCTTACAAAGAATTGTGTGAATACAAACTCATTAGCACAGGAACAGTTTTTCATACAGTGCCACTTTAGTTCATCACATACAAGCCAGCAGAATTCCCACCCAGGTTATACATTTATCAGAAAGAAATACTTCTTCAATGGCTTGCTACTGAAAACATTCAAGAATAACACACCCACAGGATTCCAAAATTCTTTCCAATTCAAGGCTACGTGAGAAAAAAACTTCATTGTAACTGCGATCAACTACCAGGTTGACTATCAACAATCAAGAAATTCAAGATGCCATGCAAGATGCCCTCAAGACACTGAGGACAACCCACCCTTAGAATGGGCATTTTGCCTTTCCAAGTAAAACCTGATTCAGACCAGATTCGCGTGTTCTTGAGATTTAGGAATACAGTCACCAGGAAGTCTGTTAGGAGTAGGTTTTTCCCTTTAAAGCCCATTTTTTGTGCAGCTGAAGTTCAGCTTCTAAACACACTTTAGTAGATTGTAAGTTTAAATGAGAAAGGGAAAAAAGCAGGAAGCAGAAATGGTTCTCTTAGGCATTTCCTGGAAAACAGAAGCACTGCAAAGTAAGAATTTCATTACTCAACCTTGAAAGTTCCTGAGAGGAAAAAAACTAAGGACCACATAAAAAAAGTTTCTATCTGAAAACCCTCATAAATAGACACATACAGACTTGATACCAATTTGTAAGAGTCTTCTAATCATTACTAGTTCAAACTGCCCATTTTCTTCACAAATATAACTTAAGAAGCTTACAACATTTTCAATATTAAATTGTTGAACTCCTAACCGGAGCATTGAAAAAAATAAGAGTTACTTACTAGATGCATGTTTCTGGCTCCTATCCCTAGAGTAAATTCTGGAAGATGGTACAGGAGAAGCTGAGTAGGCTGTAAGAACCTCCTTCCGTTCCGAAAGCATACTGCAGTCACTGCAAGTATAGCCATTGACCATTGCACTCTGTGTTTCTGCTGCTGCTACATCACCATTTCCCTGCATCAGTGTAGTATCACTCCCTGGCAAATCAAGAGCAAAACGTTCAGTGCACTTACATCAGGACTGACATCCCTAGTTGCCACTAAATATAGCACATGTGGAAGGACAAAGAAAGTGTCGTTACCTTTAGGGTCGCCTTCATCATCAAGACCTTCAAAAGAAAAAACAAGAAAATAAAAATTTGGTCCCAGTGTAAGGAAGTCTTATAATCAACTACAATATTTGACATGAACCCAAAGTAGAAGTCTCACTAATTAAGACTGCAAAGCAGAGCCACTTTACGATTAGCATTTAACATACTTTACAGTTTGCCACATTAATAGATCCATATATTCAGACATTAATTCAGTAGGATAACAGTCAGTGAAAAGCATTCTACCATAGAAGCAGCAGACAACAGTACAAATGACACTACACCTTTTCTTAGCTCCCCATGTGACTTTAAAGCAGCTAATGACAGCTTACGCTGTTTCTGTTGCTTGGTAACTACTTTGGTAGTACTGTATTTTAAGATTCCAAGAGCCAGGTAATGGCTCTTAAAGTTTAGGTTGTCATACTAAGATTGAAATAACTCTGTACATTAGGACTGTGAAAGTCTAGGAGTAAAATAGTGGGAAACACATAGTAAACTGTTAATACTCTACACATGATTTCATGTAGACAAAACTTTATGTAGACAAACTCCCATATTTAACTCTTCAATAAAAAAGGAGGTTCCAGAAAAGCACACCTGTATATACTTGCAAAACCAAACCAGCCAGCAACGTTGAAAACTCATATCAGGAAATCCTGAAATGCCCCTGATTTGAAAGTTCTACATCAAGGCAAGTTAAATTGAACATGTTTGCTTTTGGCCTTTCAAAAGACAAGTTACATGTTTACCATTCCTTAGACACAGGACTTGATGCACATTTTGAAGAAAGTGGTAGTAACAGGTAATTACATCTATATAATCTACAGTGTTGCATCATTAAAATGTAGACATTTGCCTGCCACATTAACCTGATCATGCAACATTCCCTGATGTTGACTAAATCCACGAATCAAGTTTGCTTGACAGCAAGCAAACACTGACAGCAAAAGAGTGAGTACATGTGCACATTGAGAGCAGGATGGGAATAACACACAGGGAAGAAGGAGAAAGATGGTTATGCTTATATATACACCAAACTGTAAGTGGTTTGCAGAATCAAATATGAGCAACAGCAACAATTACCCACCCCAGAAGTGATCAACTTCTGTCTGTTCTCGGATCAAAGATTCATCCAACACAGTGGATACCATTGACAGATCGCTGGCATGGCTATTGAAACTGCTTTGACTAAAAATGGAAGAGCTGGATACATTTTTCCTTGGCGTGTGTCTTGCAGTGCCAGACTGTTTATTCATACTTTTACGCTGCTTCACCGTCCTAGGAAACAAAGCAAAGGCAAGTAAGACATACTGCTGGAGATGAAATTTCAATTTGCCTCTCATTTGAAAAGAAAAAACCCCAGCCAAAATCAGTCCAAATACTAACACTGACACGACAGCTTAAACGGGATTTAAAAGAAAATCCTCACACTCAAATATCTATACTTTTGTGAAGACTTCACTGCGAAGCACACACTGAACATAATTTTCCAAGTATAGCAGTAAACAAAGAACAGAAAAGTAGGCAACCTGTGTTTGTACTACCATGTTCAAACATGGAATCTTGAGACTCCAACCAATAAATTAACTTGAATTAATAAAAAATGCTCACCAAGCAGCCTGTTCTCTGAAGGGCATGCTTCCAGCATAAGAGCTATCATGAAGGCTACCATGTCGTGCATCATCTGGTTTATTAAGTCCTGCAGCAGCTAACCGTAAACTACGCCGTGACATTCTTGGTGAATCAAATACTGGATCTATTTTGTTTTCAGTCTCAAAATCCAAAGCAGATGAAGAATAACTTGAACTGAAGCAAAACAAGAACAGTAAAGTCAGCATAGTGTAAGAGAAAATTCCCCTAGTCACAAACATGTCTTTCAGGCTAGTCTCAGTGTCTACTAAAAGCTGTTTATCCAGCATTATGAAGAAAATCCCACAAGATATGCCACGTAACCCAAATGACTTAGAAGAATGTAGGTATTCAAGGTTTTCTTGAGCAATTGATAGTTTAACAACTGAAAGCAAGTCACAGAGAGAAACAACCACCACGGAAACCACATTTGAAGTTGAGCCAGAGCAAGCATGCGTTATGCAGCTTCAGAGAGATTGTTCTTTTGGGACCAATTTGAGAAGAAGCCATTCATGACAGTTTCTTTACCACACCTAGCAGCAAATTAAAACTCATGATGCACTCTAAGCTGTAATGTAGATACTAATTTCTAGTCAAGGATTTTTATATATTTATCAGTTGTCTATTTTGAGACCTACACTGCTCTGAATTTACATTTCCCAAACAGAAACTTTCCCATCTTTAAGATCCTTCCCTACTTTAGCTACATTGGTTTAACTACCATTACTTTTTTAAAAAGTGATTTTAAAAGGACTTCAACTTAATGCAAATTATTAGAAATATTTTAACTCTGAAAAAAAAAGCTTAGAGTCTTTCAGCCATTTTTATCCTACAGAGGCAAGTTCACATGTAAAAAGCTTTACATCATTATACCAGGTACTCCACACTTTTATACTTGATTCTCTCAGAATCTCCACGAAAACTTACGAGTGAAGACAACGCAGCAATGTAAGGCAAACACAAAGAGATTAAACAGACGAATCAATAAAAATAAAATAAAATAAAATCACACTTATAAAACCAGTTTAGCCCAAAGCAGAATGCAGATAATTAAAATCAAAGGACACAAAGTCAGATAACAGAGCAGAGTCTGCTGTTACAGAATACTGTGCAGCAGGAGGTCAGGTCCTAGAACCACCCAGCACCATGACCCAAAGCATCTAAACGTTCTAGGCCAGATTTTCTACTGTCTGTTCCCCCTAGGGACAGAAGGATATACAGGGCTGTAACAACCATCACTTCAAGAGTCTTAGGCCTGGGGTTTACATATTTGCTTAGAAGAGCTGAGCAAGGAAATGTTAATGAAGGCAGCTCCTTCTCCCAAAAATCCCAAATAAAACAAGAAAGAAAATTACATCTGAATGAGTAGGTGTTACACTGCATATCTGTAATTAAAATAGAAGCTTTCCCTTTAATTACCTACGTATGTATTTGTGCAAAAACAATTTAACAGCAATAATTTTCTTACACAATCTTAAAGATTCCACAACACAGGGATATTGGTTTGGCATACAAAAGTCATCAGAAATAAATCAGAAAACCTAGTAACTACACTTACAGTACAGATTTAATCCTGACAAGGCAGGTGCTTACAAAGAAAATGTCTTCAATGCAAAGGGCCTGCATCAGAAAGCATGAACTGCATTCATTTTTTTTCTAAAAATCTTAACCCAGACAACACACTGCTGAACATCTAGTTGCTCCAGAAGCACGAGGCCATTCAGATGACAGGACCAGACCAGTCTGTCCGAAATAACTTGTCTGCCCAGAGGTGCATAGATTTGATAGGAGGTCATTGGCACTATCTGCCTGATCTTATTGGTCTGCCCTGCTAATACTGCCATATGCAGTGCAAAGCAGGACTCCAAGCACAGCTTAAGACAAGCCGGTATGCATTACTATATACGTTATGCTTATTAGTCTTTGCTTAAATTTCAGTGGAAAACAGAAAATAAGACAGGAGCCTTATCATATGAAAACAGATTTATACTACATTTGGTTAGATCTAAAATCATAACTTTTTAGATCATAGATCTAAAAATCGAAACACAAAGTTTAACCAGGTTGCATTCTGGCAGATGTAAAGTGAGAAAATGGGTTAAATACAACTCCTCCTGTTGTTCGTTCTGAAGGGGTCAGAGCCAAAATAGTTTACTACTGAGGCCCTCCCCAAACAGTTGTTTCGGAACTCTGTTTTGCTATTTACACTTGCCACTACGCATTTGCTTTGCCTCATCTTGGCCCAGTGTTCTTTACAGATACTCAATTCACAAGAACACAGGCTACACAGCATAAGCTGACAGCTGTGACCTCCCTCAATTTGTTTCTGTTTATGAACACTTGCTGTTATTAAGATTCTCAATGAGCATTTATATCAATTTGCATTGAATACATAGATAGTAGAGCCCAACTCCAAGCTAAAAACAATTTAAGAAATCACAGAATCTTTTTCTATTTAGACTAAAATAGACCTCACTCTTGCTTATGCAGGATAACAGAAGTATCTTCACATTGGAAGTTAATCATCTTCTCTGCCTAGAAGTCTAACCTGCCAACTCACTTTTCATCCTTTGGGAAGTGACCTTTCTTCTACAGAAAAAAAATACTACTACAAAAAAATTCTTTCCTTTCACAGGACAAAATAAACCTGTCTATTGAGCATACCTCTGCCCATTATGTTTGTCTAATCAAAAAAAATCTTAAAATGTAGGGTGCAGTTAGTCTACACATAAAACTACAGACAGTGCAGTTCTGGTTCCTTCCCCTGTCAGTTCCCATCACTGCTGGTAGATCTGCTGACTGGTTCTAGCCTTACATTTCAAGCTTCTTAGCTATTGCCTTGGTACCCTCTTCACATCAGCTTATGCAGAATAGCAGTCTCCTAGACTTTAGTGGGTTTGTATTCCCTGGTATTAAATGGGCAGCAGTATCCCTGATTATTCAAGATAATAACAGATAAATGCAATACACCTAAAGAACTACAACTAAACAGACATCTAACATGAAACAGCCATACAACCTGGAACACTTTCTGACCAGGGTGCTACTTATATTAACTCAGCAGGGGCACTTAAGAATTGTTTAAGAATTGCTTTGATGAGTCCCAGAACACACATATAAACACCAAACACGATCTGTTCAACTATTTTGCTGAAAGTTAAAGCTCTGACACCGGGGTGGGGGGAATCAAGTTCTTATCAATTTAAACCATATCTTTGAAAAGAAGTAAATGCTGAAGGCACCAAATTGATTAAAACACCTCAAAGATGGCAGTGATTAAAAGGGAAGATCAGCCTGAAGAAGGGGGTGTAAATTACATGTCCACAAGTGGGTGAGATTCACCAGTTTGACTTGCATGTTTAGGAGGATAAAGGTTATTTGCTATATCAGTTTAATGCTTTGGTGATTTGATCTGGAGGAGTAAAAGCACAAAGTAGAAGTACTATTCATATAAATTCTATTAATAGTTCATAACCAACTCTATTAATAGCTTTGTGGTATCTAACTTCACTTTACTTCTTTCTGCTATGCTACACACAGAAGCCCGTTTCATTACAGAAAGACAGATTTTGAAAAGACTGAAAGGAGAACAAACTGGATCAGAATATAAGCAAAATAAATATGGGGGTTGGGGAAGGAATAAACCTCTTCAGAAAAGTATTTCTGATCACTAACTCTGCCTAACTCACTCTTTACTCAAATTCTTCAAACATTGCTTGACCCAAGGTAAGAAGAACAGCATCACTAACACTGGCATACTGCAGAGGTTCAGCCAGCAGATACACAGCAAGATTCTAGTACAAAAACTGTTTACTCTTCTGGACTTGAAAGCAGGCAATGTGACAAGTAGCTTTCCCCAATTACTTTTCATTCAGGGTGCTTCACAGAACTGTAAGAGGAAACTATACAAGTGCTTAGTAATCCTTCCTCTATACACAAGGAAGTATGAGTTAATTTCCACCTAATTTAACTATAATAACTAACTTAGTGAAGACAAGCAAACTTACCTAGATCTACCCATTCCTGAATATCTATCCTAACAGATAAAAAAGAAAAAGCACAGCAAAATGAAAGGCAGAGAAGTTTCCAGACACGAAACCCTCTCCTCTTCACAGATTCTCAGTTCTGCAAAACAATAACCTTTGTACAAAGCCAAACACTCCAACTGTCTTCCACAAAAAAAGCCAAAAGTCATAACGGCCTATTCTCCAGGCTTAGAATCAGATTTATCATTCTGCATCTTCCTTTCCTGGATGGTTAAGTTTGCTCTTGTGGCATTCTTATTTGCTTCAGTAAAAAACCTATCTGACAATATAATGAGCAAGAAGAAAAACCCAGCTCGGACAGGTTTTTTGCCCCAGTTTAAGCAAGCCACTAAATGTTTATTAATTAATAAAAGGAAAATCAACCTTAATTTCTCAAGTTAGTAACAAGATCTACTTATTCCCTCTTGTCAGTGAGAAAGATGCTGTGAAGAGTGTACAGTAGAACATACCAGCATCATTTCAGACAAGTGTAACTTGTAAGGAAAAGGAATCAAGATAGATGACAAATTCGCAGCTTGTTTTAAGGAAGATATGTTTAGAGAGGTAAAAATTAGTGTCTAAAAAAACTTGAAGAATCAAAGTCTACTTTTGTGGTAGTATGGGAAGGTATCTTCTGTAACAGAGTTAAAATATTTCAGCTCATCTCTTAGATACATTTTCCAACTTAGAGCTATCCAAAACCACTTAGCAATGGAACAGTGAATGTGCCAGCTCATAAATGCAAGGCACATAAGTTCTCTTCATCAGTACACCTTTTCTTGAAATCAGTAAACTGCTGCATTTAATGAACATTTTACCATTATTTTTTCTAAAACTTCAGGAAGAGTTGCAGTTTAATTGATGCAACATAAAAACACATCTCATTTTGCAACACTACTGACATCAAGCCATAGCAAAAGACATTCACAATCCTCAGCAAAACTCAACAATGCTACAGTTCAAAGTACACAAAAGTAAGAATATTAAGTTAGTGTAGATTTAAGAGATCACTTTTGTCAACTTCTGTTTTATTGACAGATAGCCAAGTATTCTCCAATCTACTGTGTTTTAATGCATAGTAAATACTTAAGATTTACTGGGACAGAACAGAAATAGCAATCTCACACTACATCCTAGTGAACAAATATTTTTGAATTTTAAGTTAGCTAAGCTAGTAACTCAAGTTCATTGATACATACTTGCTTGATCAAAAATATCTACTAGTCAACAAAAAAAGCTAGAGATCAAAACAGCCACCACAATCTGCTCTGTTAACATGAAAACATAAATGGGCATCACCACAGCTATTCTGAATACATAAGAGAGAACTAGCAAGCACACTGCCTTTATTTTTAGAAAACCTAAGTGATTTAAGAGGAACAGTCTAATAACAGTCAGTTTAATAAAAAGACAAGAAAAATCAAGTTCATTAGGATACAGGTTTTACATTGACACCACAAGCAGTTCTTCTAAAGCAAAAGTAATCAATATGCAAGTTCCACACCAGTAGCAAAGAACATGTATCAATCAAGATATTGAAGTGAAAATGGTGCCAAGCCACAGAAGAAACCACACTCAGAAGTTACAAGATGTACCAGAAAACATCTAAGAATCTTGACAGTGTATTTATGGAAATAAAACAGTAATTGTAACTAGGCGGAGACTAGTTATTCATAGCAACTAATAAACACTGAGTGATTATCTTAGTCATTGTCCTTAGTTCCATCCATATTCTTTCCTCCACTTAGGACACAGCATTTAGTTTCAAAACAGACGGACAAAGCATGCTTCCTCCACAAAACCAGCTACTTACCATGCAAGCTAAACTATCCAGGAGTAACAACATTGGGAGAACACACAGTTTCTCTACAAGAAGTAAAGAGTTCTCACCTGAGTGCATATGTATAGCCAGTGTTCTCTGGCAGACATTGGGGAGGAGTGTACGTGTGTAGACGTGAAAAGTCCATGTTGACTGTTTCAAATCATACTGTAAAAGGTGAAAATAAAGTAATGCAATGACTTGAAATTACAGAAGAGCAATGTAAGAGCCCTTGCACTGTTCAGCCTGTGTTATGAAGTATTTAAATAAAAAATGCTGTTACCAGAAATATGGAGCTCTCAGTATTTCAGCAGTATTGCTGCTAGTGCTAGATATCCCTTATCATACCCCTGTATGAAGCTCAGAGAAAGCCTTGGTCCAAAATACTATGATACTCTATTTTCAGCAATTTCCGAGTTCTTTGAAACATTACTGTAATATGAGCCAAGCTCTTATCACAACTCTACTACAACACTTCCACAGTAACTGAGTTATGGTAGCGCTACCAAAAGCCAAGCCTAAAAGTTTTTACAGAGTGCTTTCAGAACTCTCTCACAATGAGCTTTGCTTTCAAGGCCCACAGAGCTGTCCCATGCACACCAATGCTTAACACAGATGAAACTCGAGAAAGCTTTTACTTACAGCCAAACCATTTTACTCTAAACTCTGTGGACACCATCCACCAAGCAGCAGCAGGGTTTCCTTTATTTCACATAAAATTGTAATATTTTGTGCTAGTTAGTTAATTTGTTCCTGACATAAAAACCACTGAACACACACCCTAGCAGAAGAGACAACTGCAAAATTACTCACATGGCTAGAATTAGGTACATTTTCCAGTGCTATCCACTTAAAAACAAACCCAAAACATCAAAACCAGAAGCATCAAACTAACATTCATAGAATTTTCCATGGGGTCCCTGAAAGGTACTATAGTTTAAGTAAGAGAATGCTAACTGATGCTGTTGTATTAAGAAACCTGCAGGGCTGCATGGGTGACTGCGTGTCATACTATGCATGATTACATTTCAAGCTCCAAATATTTTCAAAAAACACTGAGCCCTTATCAGTTTTATTAGCCACAAGAAAAGTTTGTTTTTCTAGAAAAGACTTGATAGCAGGTTATTTGCAGTTAATAAGCAGGGATTGGACTATCTCAGGTTTGCATAGTTAGCAAAGCAGAATCCTGATTATGTTCATAGAATGGTTTAGGTTGGAAGAGACCTTAGAGATCATCCAGTCCCAACCCTCCTGCACTGGGCAAGGACTCAGATCATCTATGACTTCTGTTTCAGCATCTGTAAAATATACTTCACACAACTGTGGTGATGTATAAACTAAGGTAACAGTGTAGCTTAGGGATACTTTTAATTCTTACAATCAAAACATCCACAAGTATCTCACTTTAGAGATTTACTTCGCTACTTGTATGGCTACACATACATGAGAAATAGAGACAGAAAGCATGGAGATACAGGTTAACAGCAGCTCATAAAGAAATCTCTGCACGTAACATTACAATGCTATTAGCCCACCTACAGCCTCCAAACCCTGATATCAGTAAGGTAGGAGGATATTTCCATTGCTACTGAAGTTGGATGTTAAGAAGAATCAAGACTTACAGGCCTACTTCATTGTAGCTTTCTGAATGCAGGCACCTTCCATGTGTTTGTAGGATTAATGAAAAATAAGGTCTCACTTCTGCTACTGACACATTAATTTTTTAAAGTATTACAGAGAAAGCATTTCTATTAAGTGATCTTTCTCAACATTTACTCCACTTGTCCCTGAGCCATAATGCTTTCACTGGCTTGTATATAAAGTTTGCTTTGTTTACAGGAAGCTTAAGTCAGCGGTGAGGAAGTATTAGCAAAGCAGTCTAATTCTCTTGCTAGAACAGGCAGCAGTTATTGCTAGAACATAAAACAACTGCTGCCATGCTTTAGCAAGTAACCACTCAACTTAGAACACAGGAAATGGGGACCAGAAAGTAATGATCCCCTAGTAACAAAAAGTGGAAATACACTGACCTTCAAGATGAAGAATGGTAACATCAGAAAGCACTTGCTTTGTCAAGACATCTATTGAAATGCAAAACTACAATTAAGGTTGATCTGCTTAAATTGGTCCATTCCACGAAAAAGATTTTGACACCACAAAATAGGGAAACCTCTGTATAGTTTCCACTCAAGCTGTTTCTGACTGCTTAGCACACATTTCATTAAAAAAAACGTAGTTTTTAACTGCAACTCAATGGCTGAGGTCATGCTTTTGACACCCAAAAGGATTTTCCCCACATGGAAAGCCAGGCTACGGGAGTGAGCTTTCAGCAGCCAGCCAACTCCTCCCTGTTTCTGTGACCCATATGGGCAGATTTTGAAAAATAACATATTGGCTTACATTTCCTGTTCCTTTCCTCTTCCCCGCCAGCTCTCTCTTTGCTTGATTTTTGTAGAAATCAAATGGTAGACTTTATATATTTGAAACATTATCAAGGAAGAAATATCATTAGGTTAGTATTAGATAAAAATATGGCACTGCTAACTGAAAAGCCTAGAGGGTATTTCTGTGTATGTCTATTAATGGCTGGTTTACACAGCACCAAGTTCTCCATGGAAGGTAAGAGGGGTTTGCCATCTAAACAGCATGTTGTTAGACATCACTCTTAGAAGATTTAGGCATTTGGTTTGTCTGATGCTCCAAAATGAATTCAGACTCAAAGGGAAAACACTTTACTCAATTTTGTAACGTTGTGAAACAGGCTTAACTGACTTAAACAGAACTATAAATAATCCTGAGATAACTACTACAGTTTTCAAGAATAGGTACCTAAAGTTTGCTATGAAACTGGATTTTCTTTTAATAAACTAGCTCCTAGTTCAATAGCTTAATTTTAGTTACTCATTTCTTCAAATCTAACAAAACAAGCAATCAACCTAATTTTTTTAGAAATACTCGAAATATTTATTAGAGCAGAACTTTAAACTGCAGAAAAGACATGGAGTGGCTAGAAGACAGTAACTCCCTCTAATTAGTTCACTCCTGTTGAACAGCACTCCACCTCTATACATTAGTTCTTGTTTATAAAGCTTGTATATACAATTGCAACAGTAAAAAATACATCAATAAAGTAGTTTGGAAATTTAAAAGCACAAAACTTGGCAGAGAACCTGAGAGGTAGACACAATACTTAATTCCAGAGTAGATAGAGTACTTGGTTCCAGTTTAAACACTTCCGGGTATCCAGCAGATTTTTGATTTATGTACTATAGATCTGTCTAGTTTCAGACTCATATAGACTTTTAGCAACATATTTGTTGTAAGCATTACTGGGCCCAAACATTAAGTAGCCTTTTTCCCTTCTTCAGAAGCCCTTAAACATCTATTTGTAAGTATTAAGGGATGTGCAGTGAAGGAACTCCGCATGTAGTAGCATATAAGAACACATTACAGCCAGAGCAGCAGCAGACACTAGATGTGCTTTAACTTACGAGCTAACTTCTACCTCCCTGCAAAGGAGATGGTTGGATAATTTGAGTGTTTCTGGGAAGCAAACATCACTAGTCATCAAATCTCACCTCTTCCTGCACTGGGCAAAATCAGTATTAAAATAAATCAGTAGAAACAGATTCTGACTTGACCAGAATACAAGGAAGTAGAGTGACTCCTGTAATCAGTGCAGCAGAATTTACCTTTACAGAACCCCCCCTGCTCGTGTCCAGAGGATAATGACTACAGGACACCTGAGCAACATGAGGCTGCACCTCTACCTCATAAGCCTGGAAATTACTCTCAGAATCAGATAGCCAGAGCAAAACCCTAGCACTGCTGCTACAAACTTCCTGGCTTTCCTAGAACGCGAGGAGACGCTCTGATAGCGCAGGCGGGGATGAGGGGAGCACCAAACACAGAGTGTGTATACACCACAGGCACTTGGCAGGGACAAGGATGAGACCCCACCTGTCTTTCCAGATAAATCAGATTTTTACCAACATACTGTCTAGGCATTTCCTCACCAATACTCTTTGTGACAAAAGAAACGGCAAATCATTTCACAAACAGGACCCAGGCAGAATAGATATATTCACCAGGGAGTCTGTCATGGGATGGTAAGATTTGCATGAAAGGAGGTCTTACTTTTTGCATTGCAAGGAGTAAAAATATTATATATTCAAGTCCCACAGACATCCTGTTAGTATCACATCAAGTAGGACCTATTCTATCCTCACTTTTTGAGGCAAAGTGACCAAGTTTAAGTAATTATGATTTAAAATACTAATACCACAAAACCTAAATAGACTTCTAGGCAAATTATTAATGATAATGTAAGTGTGCACCCCTGTCAGTTCCTGAGAGCAAGCCATTTTTTACTTGTCATTTCAATTTTTATTTTCTACCATTATGCAGAATAACTAATAAAATTACTTTTTTGTAAAAGGCAGGCAAATACCTAAGTAAATATATTGAAGAATATTTCCATATGCCAAATTAACTACTAGTTTAAAACAGGCTGAAAAGCAAAGAGCTCCAAGATATATCAGTATTTTATTAAAAACACACATTCTTAAAACATCAGCATTCCTTCACAACACAACCAGATCCCAAGGAATAACATTCAGTTTGAGGTAGCTGTTACCATGCACTGTTAAAGCAAAGATCATCAGGCGTCAAACCGCAACGCTGCTAACAAAGAGGCTCTTCACAAAGCAGCAGTATCACAGACCCTTGCAGTGGTTCGTAAGGAAACGTTGAGAGAAGGCAGCTACGGTGGAACAACGGGCGCGTCTGTGCGAGCACATACCGGGCATCAGCCGCGCACACAAAGGGCTCAGGGAAGGGCTCGCTAGGCTTCTGCACCCCGCCGAGCCCCTACCGCCGCCTCTGCCGGGGCTCCCCTGCTCTGTGAAGGCTCGGAGAAGGAATCCGTTCGTTCTTGCACTGTTACTCGGGCCCAGCACACGCTGGCCGGCTCCATCCCCACCCCCGCCGCCTCCCAAAATGGCTTCCCGAGCCCGACAAAGCCCGCGGGAGCCGGCGCGGAGCTCCCTCATTAACCCGCTGCTGCCCGGCGTGAACGGTAATAAGAGGTGTTTAACTGAGGGTCTCGCCTTCCCGGAACCCTTCGCTTGTCCCAAGAAACAGGATCGATTATTAACTGACCAACACCACCACCCAACGAAACACCCTACTCTTTGTAACTACACCTGAATGCCCAGTGCCCCCAACTCTGACCATCGCCAGGCCACAGGTCACTCACAGAGCCTAGATTTAAGGAGATGGATATAAACATCAGCCACATTTACTAACATACCCATCAGAAAAGCCTCTTAAGCTTGTCCATACAGCCCTCCACACAAATCATTCTCAAAGAAAAGCCCACAGCTCACTCTCACAAATATTATTTATGCAAATCAACAAAGAGTAACACACCCCATGGGGGCAAGGAGGAATTGGACATGGGCTCGGAAATTCAATGGAATCATTAGACTGTAACAGTTGGTTGCAGAGCATTAAGACAGAAAAAAAAAGATTTCACTTCCTTATTGTGCAATGTTAAACTGAAAACCAGGCAGTGGCATAAGGAGGACTAGAGGACTGCAAACACAGAACCTGGATGGAATCTCCTAGCTATGCTTTTCCTTCCATATAATATTGGTATACACAATATCCTGTTAATCAGTAATCATAAAATAAGTAACCAAATACTTTTTCTTTCCAGCAGATGTGAAACTTTAGATGTCAGAACACCAGTGCTGCCCATGAAGTTTTGTTTCAATCACTTCTACCCCTGTGATCACTGAGAAGCGACAGAAGACAGCTCTACCATCTCAAACCAGCACAGCATCAAAATACCTTGTTTTGCAGTAAAACCACGAGCAATCACTCACAGTGAGCTATGATAAACTCTTTTATAGGAAAACCTTGTCTGCTGAACAGCACTTTCCCCACAGCAACAGCTCACTGACACCAGCTGCGCTCCAAGGTGACAGCTGAAGGGACAGAGAGGACAGGATTGGCAGCATAGAGCACCACACTACAACAACAATTAATCACAGGACGTTGTTACCTTTGCACAAAAGCTCCGCAACTGCAGCGAGCGCGGACACTACAGCGCGTATCAATTCTCCCTAAATCAGAGTGGAAAGCTACAAGTTGTAGTTACTCTTGACAAGAAAACGCTCCCCCGAGCACGGCCAACAGGCACAGCGAGCGCAACGGCTGCTGGCTGCTCTCCTTCCTTCCTGCCGAAACGCGTCGATAGAAGGAGCCCGGGGTCGTAAAGGGGAGCCCAGCATTCAGCTCAACGGCTCCAGCACTACACCCTCGCGCCCCACTACCTTATCTGGACTGTCCGAGCGGAGGAAGCAGCAGAAACCCCGCCAGAGGGGCCGCGGACTGAGACACAACGTCCTGAGGGCTCCCACGGGGCCGCTGACTATCGCGGCCTAGCCCGCCCTGCCCAGAACCGGCTCTCACGACGGGAAGCAGCGGCGGGCCAAGGCTGAAGCGAGCGGCAGCTACCAACAGTCAGCAACGGGTAAACTGCAGGCCGTGGGGTAGCTAGAGCGCGACAAGGGCCGGAGCCACTCGCCGCTAGCCCCGCGTTGGGGAAAGCGGCCTGATCCTCAGGGGAAGAGGAGACATACACAGACACGACCGCGCAGGCAGAGAAGCTCCCGCTCACCAGGGCCGCAGCACACACGGTCAGGGCCGCCGTTGCCCAGGCAGTTACCTGGCACCAGTAGAACGAGGGAAACGGCTGCAGCACGAGCGGCGGCTGAGATTGGCCTCGCCCCGCCTCGCTTTGCCGAGGCCGCCGGGAAACCCCGCCCCACCCTGCCCTCGCGGCGCGTGCCGCCAGCGTCCCCCTCGCTGCTCGCCCCGCCTTCCGGGGAACCGGCCTTCACCCCCTCGCTGCGCTTAACGCGCTGCGCTTAACGTACCGCGCTGTACGCACCGCCCTTAACAGTTAGCCCCTCACACACAGCCCCCACATACCGCCCTGTATGCAGCGCCCCACATACAGCCGCCGCACACCGCGCTTAACATACAGCCCCTCCACACACAGCTCCCACGCACCGCCCTTAACATACAGCCCTTAACATACAGCTCCTACACAGACCCTCACAGTCCCATACACCGCCCCTTACACCGACCCTACCGCCTCTCACCTTCCCTCCCGCCACGCCACGCACAGCCCCCCACTCCGGCTACAAGGAGGGGTCTTTTTTCGCTTCCTCAGGTACCGGGTCCCCGAGCTGCCCCTTCCCTACGACAGGCTCGTCCCGGCGGCAGCTGTGACTGTTCTGCCCTGGCTGCCTCTCCCGTTCCCTCAGCAAAATGGAGCTTCGGAAGGGAGCGACGCTGATGAGATGAGGCTCGTTACCCCTAACGTTCACTTCGGCCGCATGGTTTGGATCCTCATGGACTTTCTTTCCCAGAATTTCTGCATCTCCTTTCACTCTTCCCGCTCAGTCTGTGCTGGATTTTCTTTCCCTTTCACTTACCGTTCTCCTCCAAGATTTGTCGCCCAGCACGCCCAGACACCCCGCAGGATTTAAGCGCTTTGGATCCCACACTAAGCTCTAGGTAGCTTCATTGATTCTCCATCGGCTATGGTAACCGCTGGACAGGCAGAAAGAAAAGAGACAGAAAAGTCAGAGGTCTGCTTTCTGCAGAGGAGCCGTCGCATGAAACACGCCCCGTTGTTCAAATATTTGGGGAACGCATGCAAATACATTCAGTTTGCAATCTGAGTGGATGAGTCACGTTTTGTTGCACCTTCAGTTCCCCTGAGCCTACAGTGTCACCGCGGGTGTCACAGTACAGTGGCAGCACAGGGAACAGGGACGATGGCACTGGAGAAAGGGCAGTAGTAGGGCCAAAAATAGTTATTTACTTGTGCATGTAAGAGAAATCACTGGGGTTCCTGGGAAAGGCTGGGTAATAAGTATGTAATTATCAAGTAAATGTGTACCTTCTTGCATACAGAATGGTTAGAAGCAGTTAATCTGCAAACAGAAAACTATCTGAAATAAAGACGCTTACTGAAGAAGTTAGATGGTGTCCATGAAGCACTGACTGCTTCATGGCAATTGCTGTTTATTTTAAGAGCTTTGCTCTGTGTGAACACTTTAAGGTGCTGCAGCCAAAGTTGAGCTGATCCCAGTAACACTTGGCAACCAGCACATGATTTGGTAAGAGTTGCAGTCCCTCACAAGTCACCTCCTCCCGCCATATGGCTCAATACTTTGCAGAGAGGTAAATCACATCACTTTTCTGAACATCTCCGCTCTTCCTGTGCTTATTCCACACCTGTTTTCTTGTCTTTAGAGTAGATAATGCTTAAGGACTTAGACAGGGCAAAATCACTTCTTAGTTTAAATCTCCCTGAATTTCTCCGGTGGTATAAGCCCAGGTCCTCTCAGGGATATTTCTCCCTTGGTTCCCCTGGAGCCCAGCCAGGGCAGGCTCTGTTCCACTCTGGCAGGACAAGGCACGTCGTGCTCCCTGGGCTCTGCTCCAGCTCCCCGGGCTGCTCTGACTTGTCCGGAGCAGTTGTTTTTCCATTAGGACCAGACCAAAAGGCTGGAGTGGGATGGCTTAGACTCAGTTTTCCCTCCACCCTTTAGCTACAGGAAGCAATAGAGGCTCCCTGGCTTTTATGATTTAAGGGAAACTTGGTTGAGTGCTTCAGTTTTTTTAAAAGAAGTTGATACATATGCGGAGCTAATTTTTCCATGTTTCCAAAGAAACTACTCTGAGGCACAGAAAAATTCCAGTTTTCCAGCATCCAGCAATGAGCTCTGAACAAAAAGTGGGCTCACTCAGTTTTATTGGCTAAGATGAATTCTGTAAAAAACTAGTCAATAGGGATAAAAAATCCTATTAAAATGTTTCCATTTTAACACTGCAGAGGGCCATTAAGAATGTAGAAACGACTCTGCTTCTTAACTGACCCCAGGTATAGTGAAACTGCAGTACAAGGCCAAGCCCATGCAAGGTCCACAATTCTCTAGCCTTACATCTTCCCTTCCCTATCCCTTTCTCAGTGCATTCCTGCATTCACACCCTGCAAACCAGTTCTGCTTTGTCCTCTGGTCCTGCTATCAAAATTGTCCCCACAGCAATTGAAGGTATGGCCTAAATGTGACAGAAACCAGTGTGGCAAGGTGATTCTGACTGGTAATACCGGGCACTGGGCATGGCATGCTGCCACTCAGGTTTAAAAGTGACATGTTGCACTTCCCAGTGCTATAGAGTTATCTCTGATGCAGGGGTGCCAGAAGTGCTGTGCAGGCTGGGGCATTGCTGAGCACAGGACGGTGCTGTGGGACAGGGCTATGAAGGAACCAGGTCACACAGCTTTGGAGGTTGCAGGTGCCAGGGCAACATCTGGCAGGGATGTGCTGGGCAAGGAGGATGCTGTGGCTTAGTGTGAGAACCTAATTTGTGTGGTGACCTTTATGCTCAAGGCTGAGGAGATGATCATATAGCATCTTAATGGTTGGACTTGATGATCTTGAAGGTTTCTTCCAACCAAAATAGTTATCTGATTCCATGATATAGATGTGTTAGTATAAAAATCACCTAAAATACCTGAAAATGTGATTCTTATTAAATTTTCTCACCACCTGCATCACACTGTGGTTCAACTCCTCAGGGCCCTTTCTCTACACCATCATTGCTATCAGCCAGAAGCAATTGGTGGTCCATACAGAGCAATTAGGTTATCGGTTAAAAGGGGGCTGCAAAGCACTTCAATTCAATTTTGCCACTAGATCCTGCCACCGCCCTGACTAACAGGGGATTTCAGACGTTAACAAGAAAAGCTGATTACTTCCAAGGCAGTTGGACAGAACAGCCGTTCTCCTCACAGCTCGTGTCTGCTGCATCATCCCAGTTACTGCAGTTCCTGAGCTTACTGGGGGGATTGGTCTCAGCAAATGAACACAAGCCTGTTAAGTGTAATTTCTGTTGATCCTTCATCTGCCTAATAACAACTTTTTTCTTTATTTTTCTTTCCCTGGTCAAAGCTTCACATGAGGAGCAGAGACACAGAGCAGTCCATTATGTACACACCAGGAGCAGCTCTGATCCTCTTCTAGCCAACAGCTGCTCGGCTTCCCATGCAGTGATCCTAACATAGATCCTGCAAACGAAATGGAAACTTGGCTCCTCTCAAATCAGTAGAGGATTTCACAGGCCAAACTGCACCTTCTGCTGGGGCAATGCTCTAGTATGTTAGTGTTGTGCAGACAAGGGACTTAGTCCAAGTGAGAAAAAAACTATGAGGAACTCTGTCTAACTCTGGCTCTTATAGTATAATATGTATAGTAAATGAAGTAATAACTCACATTATAGTATAATAACATAAATAACTGTTACGGTTATACTACACTCTAATAGTACTACAGTACTATGATATATAGTATCAGTATGTAGTAAAACTACAGTATACTATATTGTATAGTAAAACTATACAATATACTATAGGTTATTTCTGGTTATTTCCTGTTATAACTGTAAGGTTATATTATTCTATAATAGCTAGCGTTCTGTATGTAGACATTAGAGTTTCCATGGGTTATTATATAGTAACTTTCTGGCTGGAACTGGAGGTCAGTGTCCAGGGAGCACACTGTGTACCAAGCAGATATGGTGCATTAGTGGGCTCAGATGACACCATGCACTGGATGGTGCAGATGGACTGTCTGCCATCTGCCAAAAGCATTGTTAAGGAAATCCCCAGATTGCCTGCAAGGACCTGCATGGATGAGAAGTGCATGGATCTGAGAACATGCTTATTTTCCAGCCTCTACTAAAAAGGCTCCTAGGTAGACTTTCTTTCAAAGTCTAGGTCTCATTTGACAGTGCTTAATCCATGTCCATATTTCATTTATTCTGTTCTAAGAATATTTACTTTTTTTAAGATAGTGAACAAATATTTCCAAGATTCTATAGTCAGTTAGATATATGCATGCACTTACCAAGAACTTTGTTTTGCTGAGAATCCAGTCCCAGGATCCTCCACAACAGGTCTTCTAACTTACAAGGGAGAAGAGGCAAGCACATCTGTTTGTCACAGGAAGGGCAGGGCTTGCTTATCTTCAACCTTCAGACCCTTTAGATAAGTCTTTTGGCCAAAAAAATTGTCCTTGCTTAAATGTTATGTAATGAATATGATTCTAGTAACATTACGCAAATAAAACCCCGTCCGTATAATAGCTGATCTGGTAAAACAGAAAAAGTATTCATACACTTGAATTGTGTTCCTATACAGAAGTCTGAGGCTGAAAGAGCTGTCTCCATGAAAGTATCTTTAGAATCCAGGTTCATACACTATCCACAGATTTGATAATAGGACTTCTTAAAGGGATTTGAGGAATTTGGTTCTGAAAGTTGAAGTTGGTAAGCTATTAGCAGGGCCAATGTATTGTTGAAGTCCCATATCCAGAATGCTTTCTAAGAAAAGCAAGCATGGCAGATACCTAGTTTGTCACACGTGTACAAACAAGATCAGGCTGCTGTGCAATGCCTCTAGAAGGGCTACTAGAATAATCAATCCAAAAAGTACTCCTGGCTCTGAAGAAAAAAGCTGGTTTGTTGGAAGATGTGGAGATTTTTATTTGGGAGGCATCCCGTAAGGGCCTGTTCAGAAAGATAAAGTGTTCAACAAAAGCAGAAATAAATTTTCCCAGCCTGCTGAAGTTACTGAGGTGATGAACAACGCAGGTTTTACTATTTGTCCACCAGCTTTAGAACATCTTGAAATGTTTTGACTAGATTTCACTTCACCTAAGGTTATTTCATCCAATCCATATTTGAAGCTGGGTTTTCAAAGATCTCTTCTTTAGACCACAAGACCTGCACAACATGTGTACTGCAGCTATTGTAGCTGAAGCCAGTGTTAGAATATAAATTTGCCAACAAAAGCTAAAAATTAGTGGTTGTGGGAATGTCCTTAAGTAGATTTATTTGTTGGACTTTCGAGGGAACATTTTCAGAATTGGATACTTGATGCTGATCAGAAACTTCAGGTTGCATTAGAAGAACCTGCTACTCTGCAGTGAATTGAAACACCTTATGTTTTTGAGATCATTGTGTTGAAAGAAATGCCAAGGGCTCGTCTAGGAAAGCTATGTAGTCTACTCCCAGTCTAATTAATTTGGATTTTTAGTTATTGATTAGACTAAGGAAATAATTTAATGGAAACACAGAATAGTTGAAGCTGGAAGAGGTCCAAATCCCTGCCCAGGCAGTCAGGTAGATCAAGTTTTCACAGGACTGTTTGAGTATCTCCATAGCAGGAGACACCATTTAATACCTTCTAGAGATTTTTATTTCACGACCTAAGAATTTCAGCTGACCCTCTGCTGACAGCGAGTTAAACTGTTCATAGTTTTTAGGCAACCTAAATGCCGCTTAATGGAGAAATGGTTGTATTTTCTCTTTTCACAAAAAGTCAACCCCAAAGCCAGTAGGAATGTTCTTAAACAAGTCTCCTATTTCTATAGAAATGCAAAGTAGCATTTTGATCCATGAGGAACTACTCAATTATTCTGTATTGTTAGTATTGTTGTCCCAATTTGATAAAATTTTCAAAGCAGCCTGGAGAACTGGCCATAAGTTTGCATGACTTTGCTCTTAAGCTCAGAATAAGAACTTAAGTATCCCATCTCTTTCAAATGTTTCTTTTGAGAATGCAAGTAGATACTGCTCTAAACAGTTCATGGTTTGTGAACAATTGTGTCACAAGTCTGAAAAGGTAGATGCTTAGAAGGATAAACAAACAAGAGGACTTCCTTCAGCATAAGGAGCATTACCAAACCCCACTAAGCCTGTTTTTAGACTAGATGCAAAGCCAAAGCACTTGGGAGTTAGAAGCCAAAGAACACTTTGCCTGTAATATGGCTAAATTTTTAAAACCAAAACCACCCAACCCCCTAAGATCTTGATTTCCCATGATTTGTTTGTGCAATAAATAGTGCACTACCCCACAGAGACACAGACCAGACTTAAGGAGCTCACTTTATTACACAGCTGAGAATATGACTCTAAAACATAAACACCTTTTAGAAGAATAAATAAAACTCTACCCAAATGTTGCAGAATTTCAATCTGAAGTAATATGCAGTGTTGGTTGCTGTCCAAGGCACAATGGTGTAAACCTAAAACCCACAGATGCGACATTTAATACAAAAATATAAATACTGTTAATCTGTGTGGCAAAACATTTCCTCCCATGTGTAACCTTGATTTAGGAAAAGTTAGCTCTATTCTCAGTCATGAAAGGTAATACAATAACAATAAAAACTATTTCTCTGGTGATACTTACTCAGAGTATGTCCCTATGTTACCAGCAAAGTAAAGTGCAAATACTCAAAATGTTATAAACATTTTGCTGCATTACACAAGAGAAATGTAGATGGTTCTCTGACCCCTGCTCCCCTGAAAAACTGATCCTCACAGACCTGACTCTGCAAAGTGTAAATATCATCCAGAGTTTGAAATGCTCCTTGAAAGCCTAAATTCTCACTGAATTACACTGCTGACTTTGACATTAGACTATTACTTTGTTAAATAAATTAGCTTTCACAATTATAGTGTAAAAATCCTGGAAAACATTCCTCCTTTAAACCTTGTATCTGAAAAACTTTAAATGCAAAGTGAATGAGAGCATTGTTTTATTGCTACCAAATACAAAAGAGCTGTTCAAGCAACAAAGAACGCAGAATTGTACCAATCTGACTTTTAAATGAGCTAACAGTCAACTCGCAAAGAAACAGTTACTTATTGCTCAGTTTTTCTTAAGCAATTGAAAATACCGAAGTAATCCAGATCACATGAATTTCCCATACAGTTCACCCAAAAGAATTTCTGCATTAATTCATAACGCTGAGCCTCTGGCTGACTGAATGTGATGCAGTAACTGGTTACAATAGGCTGGTGTTCGATGCTTGTGTACAACCGCTTCAATTTCTCTCATGAGCATGTCTGGATATAAAACACTCCCTTCTTTTAAAACTTCTGTAAAACAAAAATATGTTTGATAAATCATTCATGATTCTGCACTTCTCTATTCAAGTTCCCTCAAAGTAGCTGAATCCTAACCAGGAAGTTGTTCTACAAGTCGCACAATTTTGACAACCTGATTCCTTCCACATTTGCTGAGGCCTGTATTTTGGTATTTATGTGCTTGAACATGGAGTGGTAGATTAGTAAATTTAATGATCCATCAAGCAAGCCAGGATATGGCCACATCCTGCAATAGTTAGTGTCTTTGCTCCACAGTCTGTTTACCATCTATAGTTTCATAGATTCATAGATTTCAGGTTGGAAGGGACTTTAAAGATTATCTAGTTCCAATCTCCTGCCATGAGCAGGGACACACCCCCAAAAGACCAGCTTGATCAAGGCCCCATCCAATCTGGTCTTGAACACTTACAGGGTGAGGGCATCCACAACCTCCCGGGGCAACCTGTTCCAGTGTTTCAGCACCTTTATCGTGAAGAACTTCCTTCTGACTTCCAGTCTAAACCTACTCTCTTCCAGCTTGAAACCATTACTCCTGGTCTTACAAGCCCTTAGAAACAGCCCCTCCTCAGCTTTCCTGCAGGCTCCCAACAGGCCACAATAGTCTTCTGATATACAACCATCCCCATGCTACAGGCTTGGGGATGAGTGGCTCAAAATCTGCCCAGCAGAACAGAACCTGGGGTTGCCAGTAGATAGCTGGCTTCATAGGAGCTACCAGTGTACCCAGGTGGCCAAGAGGAGCAACAGGATCCTGACCTGTAACAGGAATAGCATGGTCAGCAGGAGAAGAAAAGTGATCATGCCCTTGTAAGGCCTCATCTTGAATACTGTGTTCAGTTACGGGCCCCTCATTATAGGAAAGACATTAAGATGCTGGAATTAGTCCAGAGGAGAGCTACCAAGCTTATGAGAGGTTTAAAGAACAAGTTGTGTGATGAGAGGCTTAGGGAGCTGGGAAGATTTAGTTTGGAGAAGGGGAGGCTGAGGGAAGACTGCATTGCCCTCTAAAACTACCTGAAGGGAGATTGCAGAGAGGTGGTTGTTGGCCTTTTCCCCTTGGTGACTGATGACAGAAGCAGGGGCAATGGTCTGAAGTTGAGGTAAAGGAGGTTTAGACTAGATACTAGGAAAAAATTCTTTACACAGAGAGTGGTGAGGTACTGGAATGGCCTTCCCATGGAGGTGGTTGAGTCACCATCCCTAGAGGTATTTAAAAAACATGTAGTCATGGTGCTTTACCACCTGCTAGAGCATGGAGAAGGTTACTTTGCATTTTTCAATCTCTCAGATATTGCAGGTTTTTTGTTGGTGTGGGTATGGTTGGACTCAGTGATCTAGGAGATCCTTTCCAACCATGATTATTCTGTGATTATGTGATACAGCAGCTGCGCCAGTGTTCCCCCTCTTGGACATGCTCAGTCAAACATGACATTCTGCACACAGGCAAAAGGCCTGAGCTCACACTGAAAAGAAAAGGAAATCTTCCAGTCCATCAGGATTAGTCTCCAGTTGTAGGCACTAATTTCATATTGCACTTCAGTTGCTAAGCATACTCAAGCCTGAAATTCTTACCTAGGACTGCATCTTGAGTAGATTGGTCTTGGTCATCAAGGTAGATCAACAGTTCTTGGTACAGAAACTCAATATGACTTTCCATTGCAGATTTCACATTACTGTCCCTCACGCATTTAAACCAGTTAGTTAAGGTGTGAGCAGCTGCCAGTCGTACATCACGGGAGGCATCATCCAGACGCTTTAAAACTTCTGGAAAGGAGCAAGTACATAACCAAATGGCACTGTGAACAGCAAAGTTAGCTTTGGCATTTGAAAAAGCAGATGCATTTTGTCATCACTGATCTTATTGTTGCATTTATGACAGCTGTCATAATGGTGTCATAAATGCTGTCATTTGGCCATTGTGAATACAGCCAACACGTTCTTCCTGAAAGTGTGTGGTGTGGTGTTGTTTGGTAAAGAACCTTAGAAGAACAATACATGATGCTTTACATTAGTTGAGCACACTCTAGCACTCTTTTTAGCAAGGTGCTGTCTATTGATACATTACTGAAGTGCAGTGTTTAAATAGTTCTGTGCACTGTAAAGCATGGTATTTCTGTTAAATATTATTGATGTTTTGGCTTCTGTATGTGCATGTTCACTTTAACAGAATCTTTTGAATATGTTATGTTTGTTTTTCTACCATTCCTCCTCTTTGTTTCCAGTTGCAATGAGAGGTGATGGGTCCCTCCCATGTTACCAGACCTGTAACATCAACAGCTGCCTTGTAACCAATGATAGGACAAGGGGAAAGAGGTGTAAGCTGGAACACAGGAGGTTCCACATAAATACAAGAAGAAACTTCTTCGTGGTGATGGTGACAGAGTACTGGAAGGGGCTTCCCAGGGAGATTGTGGTGTCTCCTTCTCTGGAGATGTTTAAAAGCCACCTAGACTGTTCCTGGGTGACTGGATCTAGGGGATCCTGCTCTGGCAGGGGGATTGGACTAGACATTCTTTCAAGGTCCCTTCCAACACCTAACATTCTGTGATTCTGTGATTATTGTTTCAGTGAACAACTGCACTGTAGGCTATTTGAATTTGCTGTCTGATCATATATTTCTCCACTGTGCCACGTTAGAAAAAGTATTGGTTGTTAAGATGCTGAGCTTGGGAAAGCCTGATTTATTTATATACATCTCTGAGAACATAAACTCTATTACATAGCATAGACTGACCTTCTCCTGATTCATTGTTAAGCATTTAACCATCATCCTAGGAAGCATTGCAGGTAACAGCTCTATTTGAGATTAAAACATTCTAGGTTAGAGTTTTCTTATTCTTTTTTGTTGGTTTTTGGTTTGTTTTTTTTTTTTAATAAAATACCCAACCCAATACCTATTCAGGTCTATTTATGGTACAATGAAATGGTTTGCTCTTGGCACTCTGAAACACTGCAAGGAGAACAATGCGACTTCCATTTATATAATGCATTACTGTTCTGCTTTCACTATAGTTAGAACATTATTTCACACGGTCTAAACTAGGAAGCAATGCAGCTGAAATACTGGCAAGCCTTGCAAAGTTCCTACAATAGAGCAAAGTTCCATCTAGCGGTCTAACGCGTAACAACCTGGAGACACAGCTCAGCTCTGCTCCAGGGGCAATGAGGGCAATGCCAAAGGGCATTGACTTGTCTGCAGGACAACATCTCAGTGAAATAAAACATGTCAGTTACAAAGCTACTACAGAAAGGCCTTGCAAGAAGCAAGAGCTGCTGAAGTCACACTCAACAACACATACTCAAGCGTTTTAACACCTTGGTTTTCTAAAATGTGCTTGTGTACTTTGACACTTTAAGCAGTCTCACCAGTTTAAGAGTACATCCTAGAATCTGCAGGATTAAGATGTTATATTGCCTCTCATACACAAAAATGTTGCTAACATTATGGTTTTGTGCAGAACTTTACTTTTTTAATTTCCTCACTATCTGTAAACTTACTCTGGGGGAGAACTATCCAAATGACTGAAATACCAGGTGAGAGAACACAGATACAGCATTAGAAAATGTGCATGGGATTGAAATAAGAGAAACTAAGTCTACAAAAAATCTGCCCGTTTGCACCTCAAACTGTTCAAAGGCTCTTTGTGTGGGACTAAAGCCAGATCCCACAGTGACATGCAACAACTTCTGTCATCCTTTCACTGCTATCAGCTGCAGTGAATTCAGTGAGGTGGGCAACCTCTATTGTGAATGCTAAACCCATACAGTGAATCTGCCCTACTGCTCCAATGCTATGCTCTTTACCCTTAAAAGTTAAGCTCACTGTGATATGTCACTTAATAAAGCAACTACAGTTCTTCAACATGGAGGTGTTGATTTAAAAAAAAGAAACTTTTACACCTACCTGTGTATGTTTTAGTAAATTTGTCTTCATCAAACTGCCTGCCACAGACTTTTAATAAAACACCAACAATACGACAAGCCATCATCCGAGTAATTTTAGAGTCTTCATCTATGGCTGCAATAATTTCAGGCATTAGCCCATCTTTGACTTTGAAGATCTACAATCAACAGGAAAAACAAAGAAGAACAAGAGCTTCTCAGACATTCTAAATCAATATGCTTACTGGTTACACCAGCTTCCATTCGGTGTGACTGATACTGGCTTGTTTTAATAGAAAAGTTATCAGTAATAGTTAACCTGAAAATCTTGGAACTTGCACAACTCCATTTTTGCCTCTAAACAAACTTGGGAAACAAAAAACCCACCAGTCAGTCATCCAGTTCATGGTGCACAGTACATCTGCAGATGAGTTTTATGCAACTTGTAAAAACTTTCATCTTACTTGCTTTTTTATTTAAAAAAAATACTGGCAAGTCTTTAAATTTTGGAGATGAGGCTCGTGTGCAAGTACCAGTAGATGGTGCTCTTATCCTAAAGGGAACCTTCCAAGTAAAGACTTGGAATACCATGTTTTAGTGAGTTTCATGATTTAACACGTGTTATTTTGTACACATGAATGCAAAAATGGCATTGAGGCACTGATTCAGAAACAATGTTTAACTAAAAGAGTACTCTCTGCTATAAATTTTTCCTATGCATGCACTCAGCCAGTTACCTGTGTTTAAGCACTTTGTTCATGTAAGGTCTGATATAAAGACAATAAACACTATGAACAATTAATAACATTGTCATTCCATTTTTTTTAAAATGCCGTTATTTTTAACATGTTTCTGGTGCATCATTCCCACATGCTAGTTTTGCTAGCAAAGAAGTCAAAAAGCCCGTCAGACTCAATTAATCCTTAGTCATAGGGTGGGGCAGCATGGCTTTAACTGTGCTCCTTGTCAGCTCTCTGCCCTTTGCAGGAATCTTTTAGTTCAGTTTTGTTTCTTTTCCTAAATGGACCTGTGGGCTCCAAGGCAACTAGAGAACTTGACTTTGGTCCTGGCTAGAACCAGTGCTGCCGCACAGGCACTGGTGAGTAGTCCAGTAATGTCAAGTACCCAAGTTGTTGTGCTAAGCTGTTTTTTGCTATAGAACTCGCCTTATGATAGAACAAAGATTTACAAACTTTGATGACGGTGAGTTTCACCAGTCACCATAAAGCTGGCCTCACGTCTCTCCACTAGTGATTGCTCCAATATTTAAAAAGTAAATACAACAATGAATTTCATTATGAAAATTACACATATATCTGAAAATACTAATTACAATAAGGATTTATTCTTTTTGCCCACTTGCATTTATTTTGTCTTCCTGCCTAAGATTTCAAAGAACAGTTGATGCGAGAGAATTTACCTCTTCTGGTGAAAGCATTTCGCAGTGAATGAGAGCCCAAAGGCATGATACAGCTGTAGTACGGATGGCAGCTGCTGTTCTTCCAACATGCCATTGCAGATTAGGAGCCAGTATGTCTTTTATAACAGTCTCAAGGTAGCTAGGGAACAGCCTGAAGCCAAAAATAAGAAAGCAAAATAAAGGTTCGTGAGAAAGTGATAACAAGACTGACAGGATGTAGAAGTGAATTTTTTGTCATCGAAACCTAGGCAGAAGAGGAAAAAAAAACCCCACAGTAAAAATAATAAATCTTAGAAGCCCATGTGATTATAATGTATATGATAAGCTCTTCATAATTTAATTTTTCTAGATAACATTTAAACAAATACCTCACATTTGTGGACAGGGAAGGCTAGACTTTCTCCAGCTTCAGACAATGCCCATGACTCACTGTGTTTTCTTAGTAAACTACTTACTTTCTCTCTCTCATTTTCTCTGACTGTGGAAATAATGTCCCATATGAATGCTGTGAGGATTCATTAATATCTGTAAAGCCCTTTGAGACTGTCCAGTGAAAGCATTTATAATGTGAAAAGTGTGAATGCTACTGATTACACCTGAACTACTGACACTGCACAGAATACTTCAGCTTTCCCTTAGCTCAGAAACTCAAGGATGAGGCCTGTAGGATTTTCTGATTTTGCTAATCCCAGTACTAGTTTGCTTTCATTATGAACACACAAATCTGACATTTTTGCTGATGCATCTTCCTCCTTCTCCATGGGGAAAGGGCTATTATAATGCTCAAAGTTGCTGTGAGAGGTAGTAATTGCTCATACTCATTTAATTCCAGCTCAAACAATTAGAAATTAAGGGAAGATATACAGATCTTACAAGTTAAAAAAAGACTTGGCTGCATCAAAGAGACACTTCAGGCCAGCTATGTCTAGATAGCTAAGGCTTAGGTTATTCACTGTGCCTCTGCCTTAAAAAGAAGTTGCCAGCACAGAAAACAGACCGACAACAGTCTAAATCTATCTTGACTTCTGTCTTATGACTCTGTTCAAACTTTCTCAGACCTGGACTGTGGCTATCTGAGTGCAAAACTGCACTTCACCACCATGGTGCTTGGCAGAAAGGGAAGAAACTGTTGCTGACTTTTCTAAAAGAGTTCTACATTTCCAGAATGAATAAGCAGCTCCTACACAGATGTGACAAGCCACAGGAAGAACAGAATGGGTACATGTTAACAACAAGCAATTATCACAGTATTTAAAAAAAAACCCAAATCCCCACAACAGCAAAACAAAGTCATCCAGCAGTGATAATCTAGAAATAAAAAAATCCATAATAATCCTGTGTTAATGGAATAAGAATAGTAATTGTACCTACACCTTTCTTGTAACTACCCATTACCTACACTGCAGTCAAATTACACCTGGTGGACATGGTCTGACTGCAGTGAGACCAGGACCGTGCCAGGCTGAAATTAAGTACTGTACACACATAATACTGAACGTTTCTGTCTTCTGCGTGATGAAAACAGACAGGGCCTGGCTGGTGCTTAGACCCTTGGCTACGGGAACACTAGGTTCCGTAGTGTCCGTTCTTGCTTTCTGTCCAGCAGATGGCACTTGAGACTCAGTAATGACAGGAAACCTGACATCCCCTTAGACATATCCACATTTGTCAAGACCCTTCACATTTATTATTTTAAACATATTTTTGAGAATGAATTATTTTCAATTCTAAAAGTTGTCAGAAAAAAAACATAAGTAATCACTCCAAGCTTCCCTTCAGCAACAAAGCTAAAACAGGCCTTGTGTTATCTGTGCTAACATGCTATCTGATCAGTAGCTGCTTTTGTTTTTAATAAAGACTTCAATAAAGCTAAGAGAAACCAATCTGTCAAAATACAAAGGTAAATTCCATCAGCATTATGTTAACCACAATGCTGTGCTATTTATGAGAATGTTTGTTCTAGTGCCTTGAAACAGAATCAGCAATGCAGTATCTGGCAATTGTCTGACTCAGTAATGTCAGACTCAAAATTAATTGACCACACTACTGCGTTTAGCACAGTAACTGAAAGCCCTCCTTGTCTAAACCGCTAGAATGTTTTTAATAAGTGAAATGAATTACTGCTGGTAGTGAATGTGGTTGTGTAACCAGAACTTATTGCTGTTTCACAATCATTACCATTAGAATGCACTTTTTTGATGTTGATGATTAAAATAAGGTTTGCTTTTACAAATCAAAACTTCCAAAAATGTTTTGGAAACAACTCTTCAAACACAAAACCTTTATAAGGCATTGGCTGTGACAATGGTGAAGTAGAATGAAGACTTGAAAATGTAATTTAGCTCCCTCTACTGGCGTTTTAGTTTCTATAACTCATTGCACTGCTCATGTTCTCCAGGAAAGAGCACCTCATTACGAGTTAGATTGGGCTATCCTTACCCAGGAGTCATTCTTCATACAAACAGGTCTATTAACCTCACTGGATGTATGTAATCTTGACAAACGACCATTCATCCACATTGCCCTGAGCAGAACAACTTCCATCATTGCTCTCTGGAGAGCTGGTGTGATGTGTGGCTGCAGTCGCCAGGAGTATTACTTTGAAATATTTTCTTTTATTATTTTCACACTGACAGTTTCCCTTTCCTGGGAATCCTAATGAAGCTGGCAGCTCACTGGCTTGGTATGCTCTTTCCCCTTTTTGGCTCCATTGTTTATACAAATGACTGGGTTGCACATCAAAGATTGTTATTCATCTTATTTACTCTGATTATTGACAATTCAATGATGTTTTCCATATAGTCCTGCTCATACCATCTCTATCAGCAGTACCTACATGACATAACTAAACACAATTACATGGGCACTTCAGAGACCTTCAGATAGAGAAGTGCTGCCAATCCTAATGTACAGGTAAGAAACAAAGAATGAGTAAGGCTGGGTGCTAATGGAGAAGTCCTTTCTATCTCCTAACCACCCTAGTCAGGCACACTCTGGGACAGGGCACAGAAAGGCATCTGTCATTCTGCTTAGATGCAATCCACATGATTTTCCGTAAATCTCAATGAGAAGCAGAACAGAGAATTTAAGTCAGTTCTCCAAATTCTATTCTGCTATAATCTGTACTACTAGTGCTGAGGAGGAAGAGCAGGAAAACAGATAGCTGAAGACATAATCCACTGACTCTCAGAGATTTTTCATATGAATAGGGCTTTTAACTTTGGATCCTGAAAACAGGGAAGCAGATCACACCACACTTGGCACAGAAGCTTTCTCTTAAAGGATGGCTTCATTACATTCCATCTCAAGCACACCAGCTCAAAGTCTACCAGGGACTGCATCAGCAGACATTCTTCAGGTTAACCTGAATCCTCCACTGAATAGCAGCACCATGGTTCCTTCTAACTCCCTCCCGCTATAAGATGCAGGCCACGAATACAAAATGGTTTGGAGCTAAAAATGATTGAGTGCTCACCAGAATCACAAAAAACTTCCTTCCAAGTAGCCATGGCCATTCCCATCAAAGTGCAATGAGGAAGAATCTTTCCTGTGATTGGTGTTTTGGTTTTGTTTTTTGGTTTTTTTTATGTCATTTGAATGAGTTAAACATGAAAAAAACCACGAATCAGAATACATTAACATATTAAATGGAGCAGGCACTAGGAAAAATGGAACAGACATGGCTTATGTATTCATGACAACTTTGCAGAAGAATTTCCACTACTCACAAGGCTAATTTAATGACAAAAAAAACCCACTGCTGGCATTGTTACAAATGGAGGGGTTTTATAAGCACTGGAAATTATAGTTAGATTGTACTTGTGACACATAAATAGAGCCAAGCAACAGGAGACTTCCATCTTCAGTTACTCAGTGTAATAATAATTCCTTTGCTAACATTTAGTTTAATGCTTTTTAAACACAGTACTGTATCATGGACATTTTTCTAATGCCCATTTTTTGAGGTGTTTTATTGTTTCTTTACAATGACTGCAGCAAAGTTTAAGGATTTAGGAGCTGGCTGGGAGAAAAAAGGAAAAAAAAACAAAACAAGAAAAAACCCCAACTACTCCCTACTTTCTTTCCTAAGAATCCCTACTTTAGCTTTCAAGCAGGTATTCTTCTCAATGACGCCTCTCTTATTTTTTGAGAACTATCCAGATCTGCATGAGATCCATTTTAGTTCTCCATCGTGGCAAGAGGTAGCAAGACTACAGACGAGGAAGTCTAGGCTTCAATTTATTTATATGAAGTTTTAAAAATTATAATGCAGCAAGGAAAAGAACGCTGTAGCATATGGTGGGAAAATCTTTCTCCTTCCACACATGCTACGATGGACACAATTATATGGGTTAAATCACTACCATGGTCATTACTTTCTAATGCCACTGCAGTGTTCAGACAGCTGTGTGAAATAAGAACTCCACTTACCCCTGAGAATTGACAGTTTCACTTGCTTTCTGGAGCAACTGTGATAAAACAGTGAAAAGTTTTAACCGCATCTGGGGATCTTTGCTTGGCTGAAGACATGTCTTAAGAATGAGAATGAAGTTATTTAGAGCCTCACCTATGACAGGACCTAGAAAATAAACAAGGAAGGCTTATTTCAGAGTACTAATGAGTTCTATTTAGATGTTTAATATGTGAGTACAAATCTATAATACGCCTGGTATTAAAATAGTAGTTAACTTTCCAGTCTTGTGTGGCAGCTGTTGATTTATCCATGTTACATTGTATTAGGCAGTGTACAAATACCCAAACCAACTCTCCACGGGCTCAGGTACCCTTAGCTCCCTGAAGATTGTTTTACCCCACATGTCATTGTGCCAGCCTGGTACTGCTGTGCTGTGCTGCTTTATGGAGCACGGACCTATCAATGACACCCATTCACTGCTGGGACCATCAGTACAAGGTGACAGACAGAACTCATGCTTTTCACTGTGTAGCTCTGAAAGCCTGAAGTTATGCACAAAGTTTTGGTTTTATCGAACTCAGTGAAAAATTGTACTGAATCTGGCATGACCATGACATCACTCCAAACAGAAGCAGTAACTACGTTTTTTAATTCTTTCAAGTTTTTCCACATGCAGCATCCTAGGAAATATTCCTAACTCCCAGAGGCACAGGAAAGGGCCTGTCTGAAAGGCTCAGCCTCCAAACTTGGAAAACAGAATTACTGAGCAAAATTCCTTCTTCATATTTAAATAATGCTGCTTTGCATTTCACAAGAGAATCTACAAGATGAATTTTAGAAGCTATTTCAAATAATATTTTTTCCAATTTATTCCCTAGCTTGTTAACATTTGCACATCCCACAATGAATTCTGTTTTCACCACTAAACAATAAATAAACAAAAGCCTTAAGCTGTTACACCAACATTTGAAGAATTTATTTTCCCAAACCAGAAGGAAGTCTGTGCCTTTCTCCTTGATAATCATTAACATCTGCATGGTTTTAAAGAGGAAGAATGCATACAGGGTATATACATGCTTTGTTCTGCAAGATTCTTGCCATAGAACAGTCCTTCTGCTCTATGTTTGTAATAAACTACTTTCCTCTGGGAACTTCTTTAGCCTTGCATCCTTGGGAGGCACATTCCATTTAAGTCCAGTCACTCAGAAAATCTTCCCAGAAGGAGACACAACACTGGCATTTCTGATGACAGGAATATTCCTCACACGTGGAATGGACAAACTGAAGTGTCAAGGCTCAGGCCACACCTCAAGTGCTGGGTTCAGTTTTGGGCACCTCAATTAAAGAAAGACAATGAAGTGCTGGAGTGAGTCCAGATATGGGCAACAAGGTTCTCCAAGCCTGGAGAGCAAGCCTTACGAGGAGTGGCTGAGGGAGTTGGACTGTTTAGTCTGAAGAAAAGGAAGGTCAGAGGAGATGTTACCACTGTCTACAATACCTGAAAAAAGGTTGTAAAAAGATGGCTGTTGGTCTCTTCTCACAAGTAATGAGTGACAGGACAAGACAAAATGGCCTCAAGCTGCACTAAGGGTGGTGCAGGTTAGACATTAGGAAAAATTTACTTATTGAAATGGCTATCAGGCCTTGAAACAAGGTGCCCACGGAGAGGGTTGAACTGTCATTCCTGGATGTGTTTAAAGTTGTGCAGCTCCAGAGCTTACGAACAGGGTTTAGTGGTGGGCTTGGGCCAGTTGGGTTACTGGGTTGGACTCAATGATCTTACAGGTCTTTTCAACCTGAATGGTTCAATGACACTATGGATCTATGACTGCAAATCAAGTTCAATATCATTTGTTAATATTTTGAAATTTAACTTTTAAAATAATTAATAAAGCCCCTGAATATTCAGTGTTTATACTGAAGAAATACAGTGTTAAACTGCAGTCTGTTAAATGTCTGTGCCAATAGGCAGGTCTCTATTTTCACAGCATATACTCAAGATGCATTGCTTCATTGGAGTTCTGAGCCATTTAAAAATATATCAAACTGGTAACAGCAAATTGAGCAGATAGAAAACAAACAAACTACATTGTTAATTTCAGCTTAAACATACATTCTTGATAGACAAACTGAGGAATCTGAAATGAGTAAACATTGATTAAAACCTCCACTATGTGTGGGAATGAAAAGAAAGAAAAAAAAAAACAAACCCATCTCTGGGAGCTGCTGTGTCAGACAGAAAACACAGACAATAGCATATTACCAGTGCTGGGTGTAAGCCAGAATTTTTGCCCAGACATTTGATGATTTATTTAGCATTAAGGAAAACAGAGACAACTGTCTAGAAGTCCCTCAGTCATGGAAAAGGGAGTGCAAATATACAGAAAAGTTGGCTTCTCAGATCTTGCACTGTGAAAACTTTTTGTTCTTTCCACAGATGAAAAAAAGAAAAAGCCCACATGCTGGCTGCTTCACAAGCATTTGTTGAGGTTTTTTTTGAGATTCACGTATTAAATGCAGAAGATATAGTCCTTAAAAACATACCTGTCTACATTTAACTATCTGCAACAACAAATAATTAGGTAGCAATAATTATACTTCACTTATAGCTAAAATAGTAAAAAGAGGGATGTAGATAGCTAACAGTAGGGAGAAACCAACAGGACTTTCTACTTTAATTATCTTAAAATGGGTGTCTATGTGAAAAAACTGTCTGACACAGTATTCCTTGCCTGCAGATGCAATCTGGAGAGCTGCATCAGAGGATTGTTCACTGTGCACTTGTGAAGCCAGGTGAAATGGATGCCAGAGAAATGGATGCTCATTAATCTGTACACAGCAATGGGCAGACTTATGTGAGGAAACGCTTGCACAAAATGACATACCTATCATAAGGCTAATGAATAGATGGAAAAATAGACACATTTTGTGACACATAAACTTATCAGTTTATGTCCCCGTAACTCTTAACTCTTTACCTGAAAGTGTACTTCTTACTTCTAGTATGCTCCTTGCAGCCAAGAAGTCCATTTGAATTTCAGCTAACTCAACATTTTTGGTTTTGCTTTTCATTACATTCTTGAGAAGCTACTGAATATTATACTAGATTTTATATAACACAGTGTGTCGACAGGCTATGGAGATCATTATTTTTACTAAGAACCACTACGTAAGTCTTACCTGAATGAGTTGAGATGACATCAAACTGCAGTATTTCTGGAGAATAGCATGTCCAACAGTCACATGATACTGAAACCCATTCCATGAGCTCAATTATATGCTGCTTGTAGAGACACAGAAAACTACCTAACCCCTGTACTTCAGCTAATGAAGACATTGTTTCCTCTACCTGTTAAAATAGAGACAGGTACTTTACCTGAAATGAAACAAGCTAAAAGAATCCACCAGTAGCACTATGTTAAAAAAAAATCAGTGTCGCACTTTAGAAGAAGATTGCTATACTTCCTACTTGGACAATTGAGACTGCTGTTGAATGTGTGCTTATACTACATCCATTAAATTTAATTGAGTGACAAATTTGCCCTGGTGATAAAATGAAATCATAAGGGACAGAGCAATCTAACAACAAAAAGAAAGCAGCTCTAATCCACGAGAAAAACCCACCCAAAAACTAACATCATAAAAAAAGCTCTTACTAGCTTTAAAGATGTAGTGATTCTTCTCCTAAATTTAATAATGTTCTACAACATTAACATAGAAGAAGTTTCTCACAGCCTGATCAAATAGGCTACAGCAGCTTCCAAAAACTATCTGTGGCTCAGAGAAGACATGGTACTTCCATTCTCCTCCTTTTCTCTTAGTTTTAATTAAGCAAGCAGCTCTCTCTTTACAGTAGCTGGACAGGTTAATTTTGAAATTCTTAACTTCTGCTGTTCAGAAGAAACACTCTATTTATATTTACATTTAGACTATTTTATGTGACAGGCAAATAAAACATCTACAAATAGTACATGTGAAAAGAACTATTAAATGATTCCAGACATCATCATGCTTGGCAAAGAACAACATAGATTTTCTTAATCACTTGTAGCAGATGGATTTCAAAGGAGAGGAAAACTTGCTTTTACAGTTCCTGAAGACTCCAACCAGAGGTACAAAATTCTCTAGGGTAGAGATTAAAAGCATACTGACAAAAGCATCTCTAGTCTGGGTGATTTCAGCAAGCAGCAAATCAAGAATGGGGAGCAAGACCCTGTTAGAAGCCCCACTGAGAAATACCAACATGTGTTGTCCGCAAGGCTAGAGAAGATGTAGTGCAGTGCTGAGAGTGACATCATTGGACTCTTAAGTGGTTCAGTAGAACTACAAATTGTAGTCATATTTTTAAGCTGAACACAATGGTACAAGTTAGACGAAACATATCTAGGACCTTTAGAATTCTACAGAGTAGTCACTTGCCAAACAAAGATGTTATAATGGAAGTACCAGATGTGGAAAAAAATAAATGAGATTTCTAGAAAAAATAAAGACATTAGGATTTGCTAAGTACACAGGTCACACAGGTTTGCCCACCTCAAGCACAGCAAATTTCTCCTTCCTGCGAAGCATTCAGCCAGGCAGCCAAAACAACTAACTAACTTGTATGTAAAATATTAATTTATTTGGAATTGAACTTTTTGCATGACACAATGTGTCAAAACTGCTCCCCGTTATTAATCCCGTAACAACCTGCAAGACTGTTTTTTTCCATTGAACAAGAGATTTAAAATAAGTTCAAGTAGCTTTAAGAGTGCAATTAAAACCAACAGAATTAAATATGCCAATGAATTGATGATCCGTATTTTCTCATTAAGAGTCTCATAGTTAAAATAATCAGAAAGGCTGATTTTATTTCATATATTTGAGAATTAACAAGTTTAAAGATGCATCATTTTAATGCTAATAATGACATGTTCCAAAGGAACAGCCAAGATAGAACACTGGTGTTGAAACTAAATTTTATCTTTAGGTCACCAGCTGAATCACTGACAAGCTCGACACATGCTCAATAGACAACTGATACGGCTTCAGTCTATTTGGGGCTGTAAACCGCACTCCTCATTATCATACTGATGTGCTCAGTTGGTGGTCTTGATCTTTTTCCTTAGCCCTAAGCAACCAGAAACACTGCAATGTGGCCAAAAAATCAATCAAGTCTGAGTGTTCACAATCAGGTCATGTCAGTCGTGGTCTCTACTATCTTCATGATCTTCTGCCCCCTTACCATAAAACCTGAATTGAAGTTCTGTAGTGCAAATTTTTTTAGTAATTTATGTTAATACTGAAAATCTTTTGATCCTGAACACATATTTCTCTTTCAACAGCAAATTTATACTTGGAAAGCCTGATAAAATACATTTGTTCTATATAGTCTGAAGCTATTTCAACAGGGACTTCTTGCTTTCTGCAAGTTGTACAGCTCACTTTGAAGTTTTAGAATAGCTAGTGAATGGGGAAAAAAATAATTCAAGCCTTATTTGTCTCTGTGACAAATGTGAAACATACGATGTCATTGCCAGATTTTCTGTCTAGCTTAAAGAAAGGCTAATGAGAAAAAGGGTTCTCATCCAAGGTACTGTCAGTGCTAAAAATCATCTGTAACTGCAGGAACATCTTAAACCTTTAATAATCTAGATTAACTTTTCTGTGTATAAAAATCAGGATTTCTCTCCATTTCTTCATAGAAATAGGAATTTGTAAGGTTTTAAATGGACATTGGTGACTTTATAGAATGCTTCAGGGCTAAACAGGCAAGATAGAGCAGAACATACCACATTCATCTCTCTGCTTACTTGGACAGATTGTTTAAAAAAAACCAAAACCAAACCCAAACAAAAGCAAAACAAACCCACCCAAAATTCTCATCCGCACACAGGCACTCTGTGAGACAGATCCTCACGCTGCACCTCTTTGACCTACAAAGTCTTTTCAAGACTTGCTTCAAGCCTTGTTCTATTTTACCTCTTTCAGAATAATTTTCTAAGCATATGCCTTCTTGGAGGCAGCCTGTCAGCTATGGGGCCATAAATACTGATGCTATGCAGGCCTTTGGAATACCATGCCTGGGAGCAAGAGAGAAGGAAGCAGAATAGCCATCACATTTAAGGCACAAGTTTGAAAAAAGACAACTTGGATAGCTCATAATTGTGCTACATGAGGATGGCTTGCTGATTTATTAGATATTTTAGCTTGGGGAAGAAAGAAGAGAGAAATAAGGGGGTGAGATAATGTTCAGCCAAAAAAGCTCATCTATTATGAGGGCATCTACAGATGTCCTTGATTTTAAAGCATTCCTGCAACACTTAAACTTTGGATTCTCATGTGGAGGTAAAAAGGTCAACTACTGTAAAATCAGTCTTCTCTTTGTCCAAAGATAAGAAAATTGATTATGAAACTACTAGCTACTAGTGCTCTTGATCTATAGGTGAATTGTTCTTTAACAGTCTGAAAATAGACTTGAGCTTTTTCCTGCCCACTTGTGTGCTCCTGTGTACAAACTAATAGTAAAAACAGTCAAGTACCCTACATCTAGCTAAAAAGCTAACATTACCAGTTCTTACCAATAATACTTTAATAACTTATTATTCTGAAGAAGTTTCCTTTATCTATTTTACACAGACTAAACCTAAAGTAATTTCAGCTCTGGAAGATAGACAGAGGGCACACATGTGGGTCATGCAACACCAGATCATTTCAGACTCTAACAATCTCTGTGGATGCGCTGTTAGTTAAGGATTCCAATGGCTTAAACCTAACAGCAAACAACTAATTATGTCTCTGCTTAGACAAAATGTCATAGCAACAGTAAAGGTCAGAAGTACAAGAAGATATTAAAGCAGCTCACAGTTTACCTTTTCTTTAAGGTGCTCAGAAGATGGTATAGCCATTATTGTCACCAAAATTTTCATTAGCTGCAGGCTAATTAATTTGCAGTCTTCCTGGCACACTTCAATCAATGCTTGTACACAATAAAGCAACTGCTCCATATAAAAGACCTATTTTTAATAAAAACATGAATTTATTATGGTTTGTTATAAAATATTCTCTGTAAGGGAGATATGTGGAAAAGTACAATAGTAAGATCTGATCACTAATTCCCTAAGTTGGCTATATATTATTTCACAAGAGTTTTTTCATTTACCTACATTCCACTTTTTATAAAAAAAACCATAATCTTCCTCCCACACTGTATGTTCGTATTTACCTTCTCCTGTTAACAAAACAAATGACCCAGCTCTTAATTACACAATTGCTGTGCCATGCATAAAAACATCAAAGTATTCTGGGGTGCTTACTGACGGCACTGTCTCATTCTGAAGTGCAACTTGTCAATTAATAACACATTTGTTACAACTCTTTCAAATATTATGCCATATTTGCCTATTTTGAATTGAACAATAATAATAATAATGGTTAAAAAACTGCCTGCTTTTACCTCAGCCAATCTACCTCGTTTGATGCAATACAATGCATGTTATCTTGATGCAGTTGACACCCACTGAAGTCAATACTGTTGTCAGTCAGTTTGCAGTAACTTCTATGATCAAGTGCATCAGATATTTCATGAAGCTGTCAGATTACATTCAATGAACCGAAGGGTCCACTGTTACAAATTCACTTCCAAAAAGTACATCAAGTCTAGGATTAGTTTAGCTATAAATGTTATTCATCTTAAATAGGCAATCCTTAGCTAAACAGTGCCCATGCAGTATTCACTGCTAAAACAGATTGCTTTCCCAGCAAAGGGTAGAACAGTTCATGGAATCATAGAATCATTAGGGATTGGATGGAATCTCGAAAGATCATCTAGTTCAATCCCCCTGCCATAGCAGGACCACCTAGACCAAGTCACACAGGAAGAGATCCAGGCAGGTCTTAAATATCTCCAGAGAATGAGACTCCACAATGCACCCTGGGCAGCCTGTTCCAATGCTCCATCACCCCTACAGGGAAGAAGTTCCTTCTGATATTTAGATGGAACCTCCTATGTTCCAGCTTGCACCCATTGTCCCTTGTCCTATCACTAGACGACCTTGAGAAAAGCCTGGCTCCATCCTCCTAACAACCACCCCTCACATCTTTATAGACATTCATGAGGTCCCCCCTCAGCCTCATCTCCAAACTCAAGAGACCCAGCTCCCTCAGCCTTTCCTCACAAGGGAGGTGTTCTACTTCCTTCATCATCTTTGTTGCTCTATGCTGGACACCTTCCAGCAGCTCTGTGTCCTTCTGGAACTGAGGAGCCCAGAACTGGACACTATACTCCAGGTGTGGTCTCACCAGTCAGAGTAGAGGGGGGAGAAGAACCTCCCTTCATCTGCTAACCACCCCCCTCCTGATCCCCCCCAGGATGCTGCTGGCCCTCTTGGCCACAAGAGCACATTGCTGCCTCATAGTCACCCTGCTGTCCACTAGGACCCCCAGGTCCCTTTCTCCTACATGGCTCTCCAACAGGTCAGTCCCCAGCCTATCCTGGTCCCTGGGGTTGTTCTTGCCCAGATGCCAGACTCTACACTTACCCTTGTTGTACCTCATTCTGTTTCTCTCTGCCCAGCTCTCTACCCTGTCCAGGTCTCACTGAATGGCAGCACAATCTGCTGGGGTGTCAGCAACACCACACAGCTTCGTGTCATCAGCAAACTTGCTGACAGTGCACCCTCATCCAAGTCATTAATGAATAGATTGAAGAGGACTGGTCCCAGTACCGATCCTTGGGGGACACCAATAGTTACAGTCCTCCAACTAGACTCTGTCGCACTACTCTCTGGCATCTATCCTGCAGCCAGTTCACAATCCACCTCACTACCCAATCATCCAGTCCACACTGCCTCAGTTTGTCCGTGAGGATGCAATGTGGGACAGTTCCACCAAACACTTTGGCTGCAGATGAACAGGTCTACGTATCTAATGCCAAATGGAAGTGGTAAGCTTAGAATCTTCTAGCAATTCTGTAGATGTATTTCAGACAATTATTTGAACCACCAGGTTATAGTGCTTCCAGTTATACCAGTTTCTAATCATCAAAGGCTTCATGGAAATTAAGGTTAATTCCTGCATCACTGCTATATATTCCATTAAGAAAAAAGCCTAACGAGGTAAGAAGAGTTGTGCTAGACTCAGTGCATACACATGAGTAACTGCTTTAAAGGGAAGTCTGCAGAAAACCCAACTTCATGCTAGTTGCAGGCCTACTACTGGCCCTTTTTTTGGTTATTATAAGAGCAGAGGGCCAACTTGTGTTGGACCAAAAGCAGGGATTTCATTTGTAGGAGAAATTGTAGGGATTTTTCTCATACATCTAACTTTCTGAGATTCTGTGATCTCTAACAGATCTATTTCCACATCCAAATAGTTGAAAGGAAAAAAAATCCCCATTCCACATTGAAGAGAATCTTTCAAATCTTTGTACAACAACTGATAAATATTCCTCAAATGCTAAGATTAAAGTGGTCTTCTGGCTCAGCTATTAGTTAAGGGTAAACTTGGGAGCAAATTTCTAATTTTTTTCTTCCTAAATTCTCAAAGAGGGGAAACCAGGCCCAACAGTTTGCAAAGCATGCTCCTGAATATACACAGAAGAGTATTAGCATCTTCCTTTTAAAATAGAGAACAATAATACAAAACAAATATAAGATGATCTTAAGAGGGAATCTTTCTTGGAAAACCTAACGTACCAATGGCAATGGAGTGTGAAAAGGTTTTGGTCACTTTTACTGACAAGGATTGAAACATATGATCTTGTTTGGACTTGTTTGGTTAAATTCTGCCTCTAGATCAGCCAAGGTAGCCCTCTATTAGTACAGCACTTACTAAACAGCTGCTTCTCTCCCTGCCATGCCTTGTCATTTTCCTCCCACTGTCTGAAGCCTTTTACAGCAGTTCTTAAGCTTAAACCCTCATATGCTGAGAGGACAGGCTGCTGGCAAGCTTTTGGGAACAGGAGGAGACCACAGTACAGCCTAAACAGGGTAGGGAAGCTCCTGTTTTCCCTCAGACAAATGTTTGCCCCTATATACTGAGACATGGTGGGGTAGGTGTGCAAGGAAGGGACAGAAATGTGTGCATGTGGGGAGAACATGGTAAAAAGCTAGTTGAGAGAATCCCCATTCTATACCTTTGGTCAGTTGTGTGTTTCCCAGTTAGCCTTACCTCTTCAGATCGCTGACAAACCTGAGCTTGTGAGAGTGTGTTGCCAAGATCAGTCAAATGAGGCTGTAAGATTTCTTTTGTGCTACCTCGAATCACTCCAGTTAAAACCATTATACAGGATGGCTTAGGTGTAGTCCCGAAGACTGATGTGATTAATTTCAAGGACACCTTAGGGCTGACAAATGTTCCAATCAATTCTGCTGCTTTCACACACTGAAAAAAAGAATAGGAATAACTTGAGGATTCTCCTGAAAACCCGAAGACTACTCCATGTATCATGGTCTTTTTCTTTTTATGATTCCAGCTGTTAACTTAAAATGCTTCAGCAGTTGCCTTGTAGGCATTTTCCACTCACTCAGTAATGATTATATGCATGAAAAAACCTTCTTGACATGTGTTCAATAAGCACATAATAAGGCATGCAGCACTCTCCTCACCGTCAGACAAACTTCCATGAGAAAGTAATGCACTGAAATGAAGCATTCAACTTTCAGGGTAATAAAGTCTGTAGTTCAGAGTAACCAGATGTTGCAGATTTAGTGGTTTAGCACTTGCCTCCAAATGCTGTTCTGAGGCATGTTCTTAAATGCACCCGCCCGACTCCCCCCCAATCTATTAAAAGCAACAAAACCCTGGACGAGGAAATTTTTTGGTATTGTGCTCTGTTTTGACACTGGTATTACAGATCTGGTTTAGCGTGAAAGCACTGCCATGGGGGAACTACCCACTGCTTTCAATCACTTACTTCTTTAACCAGAAAGATTAAAATTATTATGTTTTCCCCAGGATATTAACACACTTTGCCTTGCTATCTGCTATTTCACATGAAATACTATTGCACCAGAGATTACTTCCCGACTGATGCATAATATTTACAATCAGGTGCATAAATAAATATGTAGTCAGCTGAGCCACTACCTGTGCAACAGGAACATTTCTTCCTAAGTCATTTATTTAAAGTGTCTCTATTTCCCCAAGCATGAAAACTTACTTTGTTTGTAACTTTTAGTCTAGTGATTTAGACATGGATTTTTAATTGCACCTAATTAATACTTGGATCATCCTAGGTTTTTTTTGTCTTAAAGAATGCACATAGCCATGAATTCTATAGTTTACATCTGCACTATATATAGATAGTTTTCTTCACAAGGGTCAAGAATCAAACTGTTACACTGTAAGTAGATGTGAACTCTAGCCTCCTCTGTATTTGCTGCAGAGGAAGAAAAAGAATTGAAAACTGGAAAAGGACAATATAATTAAACAGTTAAAAATACAAATTAATACTTGTGTACAGATCAATTTATGTACTCATTTTAACCAGGGAAGAAGCAAAAAAAAAAAGGAAAAATGAAAAGAATAAGAGACCATCTGGTCTTTTACACATCTCATTTGGTATTATGCTGGAAAAACACATGGTGGCTGCTCTGGAATGGGTTCTACAGTGACAAAGGATAGAGGAGATAATCACAGTACTCTGGGAATTGCTTCACTAAGGAGACAGAAGGCATACAAAGACAAAAATTATTGAATATTAAATTTTAGTTCAGGAAGAATCTCCTAATCAAGAACAAATCTCTTCAAAGCACCTGTGAGATTAGTGGTAGAAAAGCATGGCCAGAAAAAGGCAAGGGAAAACTATGTGCTCTTTCAACAAATACTTTTGCATTTATTTTTACAGCAACAAGCACTGGATAAGAAATTTGACCACGGCAGCAGAGTTACAGGGGTTTATTCTTCTAGTTATTTAAGCTGTTATATATAATTTATATGAGCACTAAGGAACTTGAAAAGCTGCACACCCACTGTGGCATATCCCTTACTTCAGTCTTATGGCATTGATTTCCTAAGGCCTGTAGACATCTCTGTGAAACAACGATTCCTGACAGTATTCCAGATTTACTTCTCTCTACTATCTATTGGTGTGTGTCTAGCTTAGTTTAAAAGCTCAATGTCACTGGAAGGCAATACGGTTAAAGGTCAGATGCTTGTTCTAAAAGAGGAGATTGAAGGCATAGAACACCTAGAAGGTACTAATAGAGTAAGAACTGGGGGGAAGGAAAAATTAAGGGAGAGAGACAGCAGTTAGTACTAAGAAAGACTAAGGACAATAAGAAGTTGCAGGAAAACAATATGAAGAAAAAGGATAATTTCAGAAATTGATTTCATGGTCTCTGTAGCTCACTGATAGCAGGAATCTAAAGAAAAGCCTGATTTAGGACAGCAACCTTTCTGACACTGGATGGACTATTTCTGCCCCGCAAGAACACTTAATACTTTAAAATAAATGTAAGTGTGGTATTCATGTGTCTTTAACTTGCATAAAAACCTGAGCCTAATCCTTCAGTCATAGGCATTTTCCAGTGACTTAAGGTAAGACTGACCCTCAGAGAATGGGCTCAGGACTATAAAGGATGGGGTCTTTATTTGGTGTGCAATAGATACTTTCACAGATTAAACTTACATTTTTAACCACTTCTTTTTCCTCATCCAAGCATGCTTGGTGCAAAGTTCTAAGCAGTAGCTCCATGTGTTGTGTTATGTGATCCTCTGCATGTAGCAATAATGTGTAGAGAAGATGGGATGCTTTTACTCTTGTGCTTTCAACCCAGTCTGTTATATCATGACAGAGACCTGGTAAAATTTTGGAGAGGTTTCGCGACACGAGCTCCCGACAACCTAGGCCTGGTCGAGTCACTAGGAGAAAATAAACAAAAAACAGAAGAAAAAGTTATGAAGGGATAAGCCAGTGCACATTAACCTTTAGAAAAGTGAACAGACTCCAAAGTAAGAGCTTTGGGCATCTGCTTCAGCACGAAAACATTCCAAATGCTGCTGAGGAATTTACCTGCACAAGCTGCATACTGAGAACTAACAGACTTTGTCAGATTTACATCTTACCACATTTATAAATCACTCAGATTTATCACACATAAAACTGCAACAGTGCTGTCCAAAGAAGTACAGTAAACTTTTTAGTGACTTTTTCTACAGCCAGTTTTGTTTTCCTTTATACTGCACATGCCTATACAAACAAAACAAAAAAGTTGTTTGCTGAGAACCGTCACTTTATGATTGTCACTCACAATGTTTACAGATTAAGAAAGAAACACTATGATGTGTCAAACCTACTGAATTTGTGAGTGCATTTTTTTCCACACTGACAAACATCTCCTGTAAATGCTCAGAAAACAAATGACTGAGTCGTCTCAGGATGCTTTCTTGTATTTGCTCTACAAATACCAAAAGGAAAATGGAGTAAAGTAAATGTGCTAAAGAATACAAAAGGCTTATAGAAATGCCAATGAAATACCTAGACCAGCAAAAAAAATAAATTCCAGCATCAGGACATGAATTGCTGCTTCTTTTGTCAATGGAGGATAACATGCTGCTTTATGAAAACTGACAAGGAATAGCAAAAGGTCAAATAAAGAAACCAACTTGAGAGGGCAAATACAGACTGGCATCCTATTCAACCTGAGGCAGAATTGTTTAGGAATTTGGACCATTCTTTATCAGCAGTTCCCTCATTTCAGATGTTCAAATGCAGGCATTTATCCCTGTAGCTACTCCTGTCAAAGCCTTCCCTGCTATAAACCGTCTGCACCTGTATCCTAAGGCAATGACTGCTCTTGCTCAATGGAGAACTATTCAGTTGGCTGGATGACACCAGGTATGAGGTCTAACTCTACTCTTCTTCTGACCTGCAGTATCTGTCATTGTGAGATCAAAGCACAGGGGGGATCATATGTCAGGTCCATTAACTTGACAGTTGGACAGAGATAGTTATGTAAAACACACTGTGGACTCAGTTGTAAACAGATATTCCAGTACATCAAATAAGTCACAAAAAACCAGCCACAAAATGTTAAAAGACATCATTATCAAAGAAAAAAATCCCAGCAAAACAACAAACGTTTGGGTAAGGGAAACAGAGGGGAAGGAAAGCATAACAACTCATCCATGTACACCATGTGGTAGACACCACAGATAATTCCTTGAATCTAAGGGATACTAGTGTCTCTGATAAAGTTTGGTATCTGAAAGATTCAGTAGCCACTTATCCTTTCCTCTCATTTTTCTTCTCCTCTGTCACATAAAGGCTGACTGTTAGCAAAACACAGAATTTGGAAGTAAGGATAAGCAGAAGGAAATTCTATCTTAAAGTCAGCATTAACTTGAGAATGCATCCAAAATTGTTGGCCCACTTGTTTAAAACACTCTTCAGTCACATACACATATACATCCGTGAGAACATGCATCATGTTCAAGCCTTAACTGCATCATTTTATCAAGCAAGATGCATAAAACGGCAATGAAGAGCAGGTATGGATGCTGCCCAAATTTGTGAAGGGTATTCATTGTGCTATGAAGATTATTTAGGTTAATGAAGATCATTTAATTATCAAGTCACTGATAGATGTCCTTTTCTAAAAAGGAAAACAAATTGGTGTACACACACAGGCAACACACACCTAGAGAAAACCAGACAACAGTATCAACAATATACATGGTAACAACTGTTTGAAGGACTAGCACATTAAGATTTTTATGACCTTTGCTACACCATGGTCACTGCAAACCAAGTGACTGGAGCTTAGAGACTCAACATCATTAGTTTACATAAGTTAAGAAATTCTTTACTTGCAAAAAAAAGAAATACTTTTCTGCCATCACTAGTGAAGTAAAAGCATTCTTTACCATTTACAACTCTCTGAGCTAGTATTAGATATGAAATAAAGAAGAAAGGAAAAAAAAGTTGGAAAGAATAACAGATCAACTTGCCTGTCTTCAAAGCTAAACTGTTCTGTCAAACCAGTCACCATTATGAAGTGCTTCCCCTTTCATTCAAGCATTACTGAGTATAACAACTTTAAAGGAGACTAAAAAAAAAGGAAAGTGTAATTCCAAAGAAGAAAGTAGTCCGGAACTCACTGTCATGGAAAGGATTTTGCTGCTGGGTATTCTGTGATGTGATTGTCATGTAGGCACAAGTCAAGCATAAACCTGTTCTTTCACACCAAAAGAGTTTTTGCTCTTTTAGAAATCAAGAAATGACCCATTTAAAAGGTCTCACCAACACCCAACTGCGTATTTTTAAATATTTATGAACCTGAGACAGGAAACAAGCTTCAAACTATTGCAAATACAATATTCTAAAACTACGTATAAATCACACAGTACCAAAAAGTAATCTACCCGTGCTGCCTATCTTGGGCGTTTTGTGTATAATAAAGGAAATCGTTTCTGTTCACACTTTCTTCATGTACACCGGCAGATTCCAGTCAGCATTCCACTGTCTCACAAAGAAGTCTGAATTTATTTCACTGCAAATTTTTATTCTCTGACAGTTCTGTGGATCATTAATGCTGAGTCCAGTTCTCACTATTCCATTATTCAAGACGCAAATCAGAGTTTTTCATACTGCCTTCCTCTCCAAACATCACTGTGACCATTTTCCACCCAGCTGCTTGCTAATGTAGAACTTGCTGCTTCTTGTTCACTACTGCTTTGCCTCTTTTTCAACGTAGGCATTTTCATTCGCTCTTTGTTGAAAACCCATTTTGGGATTAATGGAAAAACTGAATATAGTTACTGAACACACTTTTTAAAATATACAAATTTAATAGGAATACTTGAATATATATTGTATAGCATATATAGAACGTATATATCCTACCCTTATACATTAACTAATATCTTTCAATGAATATTACAGATCCTGCTCTGCTGTGAGTACTGCACTCCAGCTCTCAGGGATTATACAGGAAGTAAAAAGCACTCTTCAGTGCAAGACTTACCTCCTTTTGGATAATAAAGTGGTGCAACACTGAAATCCATTTTATCCTTCAGATCTTCTTCATTCTCTTTCTCCCACTGCAAGCCTACCTTTTCCCAGTAAGTCCAAGCCAGTTTCCTACACATAAATTAAGAATTTTACACCATCATACCCCCTTCCCCCAAAAAAACGTATTTTAAGATAAGACTTCTGGAAACTCTGAACTCTGACTTAAATTCAGCAGGAAGTATAGGAAGCATTCCTGCCATTTCACCCAGGCACACTGAGATTTGCTTCTTTTGTACTCAGTGGGCAGAGGTCACCTCCAAAGGAGGATCATGTCTGTTTACCTTTCTGTCTTTGTCTGATACTAACTTGAATGTAGCACAAAGGGACAATACAACAGGAGTTACTGAAGATAATTCTGTTATTTTGGGTTTAAACAAACAAAATAGTGGGATTTTCCTCCAAGCAATATACCTGTGCATATACAAACACTTTTATGCTCAACATCTATTTTTGGGGGGAGAGAAAATGGGAACAAAATTGTTCTGCTTACGTATTTTCCGGAATTTCATCAGAAAAGCTTCCAAGTAACAAAGGGATCAGCTTGTGAAAATAGGAGTATCTATCTCGTAGGTGCAACAACCATTCTCCAACAACAGTTGTTACAGTGTGCCGAACCTATGCAGATACAAAAAGTCTATTTTACATGTGTCAGGAAAACACCAGAAAATTAGCATTTGCTTTCAGTACATGAACCTTGATAAAGTTATCAACAGTCTCAGAAGACAATACAGAGACCCATGATTTCCTCAATTGCAGCAAGCACATCAAGTAACATGCAAAGTGTCATGCTCCCTCTTGTGTTCTCACTCTGGCTTACTCTTAGACTATTTGCTGTACAAAAGCAAACCTCTGAGAGGAAGCCAAGAGAGACCTAACTAAACTAAATTCTTATAGTTAATATATCTCTGACAATGTAAGAAATATACTTTCCTATGGAATTTGAAGCCTTATAAGCACAACTCCAGAAGAAAATTTTCTCTGTTCACTGTAAAAAAGCCTAAGTAAAATGAGGTGGATGCACCAACTCAAAATCTAAAATATTTTAATTATGACTAAGTTTCACATTTTAAAATTATTGCCTCAATTGCATCTTGTGAAGAGACCGGCAAGTTTGTTAAGCATCTCAATAGGGCACAGAATCACAGAAAAATCTGACAGAAAATTTAAAGGCAAAATTGAAGTCACCCAATGAAATAAAGATGTGTCTACAGACTTCTGCAAACAGTCTGAAGAACTAGAGAGCAGCCGAACAGGTCACCAGCTTTGATTTTGGACAGCTTACAACAGGCAAAGTTGATCTGTGAAGTCTTTACATACCTCAACTGACTGAATGATTACTAAGGAGAATGAAGCAGGGAACGCCAATAAAAGCCCACACCAAAAGAGATTTATAATAAATACAGAAAAAACCCCACACCTTGGGAATCTCATCAAATAGTCTCTGGGCCAGATGAGACAGAACATCATCCACAGACTTTCCACTTCCACACTGTATCACTGCTCCAGTTGCCTGAATCACATCGACACGAACTCTGTAGTGTTGGTGTGAAATTGTTTGCATTAAGGGCTTTATCAGTGATTCGGACTGCATATGGAAGTGCTCTGTTAAACAGAGAGACAGAAACTTCACTCTATGTGGGGGACAGATCTTTAGAAACACAATTTCTGTAACACTATGAACAGCATCCTGATCAATATTGCTGCATTTACACTGCATGAAGATTTAACTTTAGAGTGTATTATAGCCTAACACTAGCCTACATGTACTCCCCTAACCCCTTCTTCCCATTATTACCCACATGTAATGGCTCACAGAATAACAGAATGTATTAGGTTGGAAAAGTCCCTTAAAGATTGTCAAGTCCAACTTGCTTCAGTGAACAGGGACAGCTCTAAGTAGATCAGGTTGTCCAGAGCCTCATCCAGCCTGGCCTTGAATATCTCCACTGATAGGGCCTCCATCACATGCTGGAGAAACCTGTTCTAGGGTTTCACCAGCCTCTCTGTAAAAACTTTATTCCTTGTACCCAGTCTAAATCTCCTGTTTTAGTTTAAAACCATCACCCCTTACCCAGTTGAAACAGGCCTTGCTAAAAAATCTGTCCCCATTTCTCTCGTAGACTCTCTTGAAGTACTGAAAGGCTGGAATAAGTTGTCCCCATAGCTGCCTTTTCTCCAAGCTGACAACCTCAATTCACAGTTTGTCCTCACAAGAGAAGTGCTCCAGCCCTCTGATCATTTTTGTGGCACTCCTCTGGACCCACTTCAAAAGGTTGATGTCTTTCTTGTGTGGAGGGTTGAACACAATACTCTAGGGGGGGTGTCCCCACATCAGAGTAGATGTGAAGCTCAGCATCCACCCCTGACATGGCTTGTCTCCAAAGGATCCTTTGAGAGCTGTAGTGTGCACTTCCAAGGGTGTTTGAAACTGCTCACTCATCCACAGAAAGGTAGGGCTTGAAAGGGCCTTTGAAGATCATCCTAGTCCAATGCACTGCTAGAGCTGATTGCCTTAGAGCAGATTACACAGGAAGCACATGAGACTATGGGCAGCCTGTTCCCGTTTCCTTACGTTTAGGAAACCGGGTCATTTTCTCTTGGTCATATCCCCGTTACCTACTACCGGTCCCTAACTCAGCCGCGGTACCCCAGGACCTTGCCGGCTCAACCCTGCCCAGAGCTCCCTGCACTGCCTACCCGCAGGCCCCACCTGGCAGGGCCTGGGCGCAGGCCACGGCGCAGCGGCAGCTTTCCCGCCTGACCTCGGCGTAGTGGTCGAGGAGGGTGGTCTGGAGGATGCGGACAACCTCGCCGAGGTAGGGGCGCATGGCGGCCCCGCAACGCTGCAGCAGCAGCCCCAGCAGCTGGACGAAGCCCAGTCGCAGCTCCTCGCTGGGCTCAGCGCCCTGCGGCGGGCATAGGCGCTGCGCCAGGACCGGCAACAGCATAGGCAGAGCCTCGGCGGGCCGGTCGCCATGGGTGACCCCGTGGCAGAGCAGCTGCAGGGCGAGCTCCCGGCACTTCTCGGGCACGTCCCCGGCCAGGCAGCGTGACAGTGGCCGCACCAGCTGCGCCCCGAAAACCTCCTGTAGCGCCGGGCCTGACAGCGGCCGCTCCCGCAGCACAGCCCCGACGGCCTCCAGCGCCCGCAGCCGCTCGGCCCGGCCGCAGCCGGGGTCCTGAAGGGAGCGCAGAGGCCGGTTTAGGGCCTGCGCCATCACCGCCACCTCTTCCCCGCCAGCCGCCGCCATGTCCCGCCGTCGCCAAGGAAGTGCGGAGCCGTTGCTAGGGACGCGTGAGGCATTTACGACGCCTGGGGGCGCTTTACGGCGCAGTGCGGCGGGAGAGTCCTCCTCGCCGAGGGCAGCACCGGGGCGGGCGGTGGTGCCGGCAGGTACGGGACCCGTGGTTAGGTATCAGGCGGAGATAAAGTGATGCGGACCAGGGAGAACTCGGCGGGCGGTGGATGGGCCCAGGGGGGAGGCGGAAGCAACGGCTGTAGGGAGGGGGACTGTGGGAATCCCAACACGGACCGTACTGCCCGTATCACTTGTCCTTTTGGGGTTTTATTTAGTGGCAGTAACCCACCGCTTTCTGCCTTACATAATGTTTAGTGCCCATCTGTATTGACGTATCTCCACGTTGTGTTCATACTGCACTTACCTGTGTTTTAGAAGGTGTAATGCATTGTTTGGTGCAGTGAAAAAACGTCAAAAGGAGTCGTCGAAGTCCTGTCCATGAACAACCATACTTGAAGTGCAATAAACTGCAGAACTGATTCTAATTATCATTACAAAGTAGCCTTGTATTTCTCAGCAAGAAGCTTATTCTCTTTGTATAGTGGTCCTAGCTTGACCGCAGAACTTTGGAGTCCTAACTCGCCCTTTATTTAGTGGGACCTGCAAGTGTGAATTATCTGGGACAGAGAAAATAAGGCACGCTGGAGTGTCACTGACAACATGCTGGCACTGTGCCATCAAAGTTGGCTAGTGGCTGAATCCCAGCTACATCCACACTTCTCACAGGCCTTGCACAGGGGTGCTCTTGGTGTGCTTGACTTTACATAGGCACTGAGCAGTGACTGCTAGCCTGCCTAGCACTGACAGAGCTGTGCTAGTGTTTAAAAAGCCTGACAGCTCGTGTGCCACTGGGATTGCTGGAGCTGCCATATTCCTGCGATGACTGTGGCCAGGCAATTGCCATTTGTGGCCAGCATGTTCTGTGTGTCCATTAGGCTTCATGTACTGGGCCATCAGTTGTGTTCAGGTCACCATTCATGGCCAGGGTACTGTCCTTCATGGCCCACCCGTTCGTTGAGACAGGCTGTTCTCGTTCATAGACAGGCCATGTTTCATGGCGACCCAGTCATTCATTGCTGACTTGTCCTTTCATGGCCAGGCTATTGTCCTTCATAGTCATGCCGATCCTTCATGGTCAGGGCACCATCGATAGTCAGCCCATTCTTTGTGACTAGGCTGTTGTCCTTCATGGCCAACCCAGTCTTCCAGGCTCATCTCCTTTTAATGGCAAGCCCATTCTTAGTGTCTGGGCCATTGTCCTTCATGGCTGTATCCATCGTTCATGGTCAGGCCACCATTTATGTCCAGCCCATCCTTTGTGACCAGACAGTCTGGTCTTCCCGGCCAGACCCCTTTTCGTGGCCAGGCTGCCCTTCGCCGTGAGGCCCATCCTCCATGGTCAACCCGTTGTCCGTCGTGGCCAGGGTGTACTCGGTGGCCAGGCTTGCCTTTCGGTGCCAGCCTGGCCATTCTCCGCGAAGCGGT
>VZRI01007817.1:118538-194093 GCA_013397515.1 Upupa epops | reverse complement strand
CGTTACCGAACTCCCCTTTGGGTGGCCCTGCCCCCTCCCTGTCTGCCCCTGGACCGGGAACGGTGAAAGGGGGTGATGTGCGAATACACCCCAAATCCTTCTGTGTGGAGAACTGGAATTGTGGTGATAGGGGGGAGTCTCCATGGGATAGAAACGGCCGGCTTCACCCTGTCAGCTATTAGCTGGTTGCGGAACTCGTGGCCTTGATTAACTGCACCGTTATCTCCCAGGGTTGGACACCGACCAGGAGTTAAACTGTTCTTCCTGTACTTACTGCTGCGTCGTTCATACAGAGATGACACAGTTCAGCATTTCCATATAGCACCCCAGAAGATTAAAACGTTCAGAGCTGTCAACAGGCAATGCTAAAATGCATTTGCTTCTTTGGATCTCTCTGACAAAGGATTTGAGAACTGTCTCTTATCTCTGTCTTGCACCATTTTCTTACCTAGGTCTGTTTTGTGTTTACAAGCCTGAAGATGGCTGCTGCTGCTTCTTCCTGCAATGTGGAAGAAGATGAGAGCCTGAAGGGATGTGAACTGTATGTTCAGAAGCACAACATCCAACAGATTCTAAAGGAGTGCATTGTAAACCTTTGCATAGCAAAGCCTGACCGACCCATGAAGTTCCTCAGAGAACACTTTGAAAAATTAGAAAAGGTCAGTGATTTTCAGGTGATTTACAATTTTTCACGTGTAAACTGAGAAAGATTGTTAAAAAAGTTTCAAATATTTTGGCACATTTATCCTTTTGAATTATCAGGCTACTTACTGTTAAAAACAAGGCTGTTAGGAGAAGAAACCTGAACCTGTATTTGCTGATGTCTACTGTAATACTGGTTGTTGTGAAGAATATTTGTATATAACACCAAGATTGTAATTTCTCATCAAACTGCATTTGTTACAAATGACCCCAAGAGTTATAAGCACAAGTTTGTGTTGTCCTACATGGTGTCTGGAACTTTCAGCTATGGGAAGAACCTGCCTGTGAGAGTAAAAGATACTGATCCCTGTTTATTACAGTTGCTGGTGATGTTGTTTTCCCTTCCCTTGCAAATGAACAACAGGGAGCCAGCAAGATCTGAAAATCACCACTTTGCCATTTAATTTTACCTCTCACCCGCCTGCGTTGCTTATCCCATGCATTCAGGGAGATTTCCTGTGCTGTGACTGCTTTCATAACCAGCATAGAGTGGAAAATGTTGTAAAGCATTCCTAGACAAATTCTTACTAAAGCCATTGGGTGTGTTTTGCAGGAAGATCATGTTGTGTGAACACAGTTTTTCTTTGGTGATGGGATTCCTCCAGAAATACATGGAAGCACAGGGCTGTGAGTTGTTGGTTATACTAGTCCTCAGTGTCTCTGAGACTTTATGAAGACTAAAAGTGTTTGCTTTTATTTTTTGAAGGAAGCATCTAAAAGTTGTAGGCTTAAGGTATGAGTTCTGTGTAGAATTTTTCTTTCTAGAGGCAGAATATTTTCAGGACAGACCAAAAATTTTAATAATAACAAGTAGCGACTAATAAATAAAGCTCATGCATTACAGGTGACACAAGTACCTCATCGCATCTCATTGTCCCCTTTTCAGAGAGATTTTTATATAGGAGAGTATATGCAGAGCTGTACTTGTAATGCATTTTGGTGGAACCCCGCTAAGTGTGGATGGAACATCAGGCAGACTAGGAAGTACAAGATGATTTTTCATTGTAATGCATATTGCAAAAAATGAAATAACTAAATCTCATAGTTCTCGAAATTCTAAACTTATTAGAGATGAGAACCATTTCAAGAGAGTGAAATCTATTGAATTTCCTTTATTGTGTTACTTGTCTTAATGGGTACTATTTTACCCATACTATGTGGACTTGCTGAGAAGAAAGGTAAACACCAGTTTTGCAAAAAACAAAGTAAAAATAAGCTGTAGTATTTTAGAATGTTCTCCATAGCTGGTGGAATTAGTTGAGCTGTTCTACTGGGAGAGTTTAGGTTACTGAACATTGCACAGGAAGAAGACAGGAAGGCATTTTGTACCCTGGAGGAATTACATACTCTTTCTTGTAATGTTACTTCCCAAAGAACAGCAGAAACCGCAGTTGTGTAGCAGGATATTGACCAGGATGCAAACACAGAAGCTAATAGACATTGTTTGTTTCAAAACAGAAGAAGATGATTTACAAACAACCAGTCTGAAGGAATCAAATTCAATGAATGTCATGCTTAGTATGGGAGGAAGGAATCTTGCCTCTGACTCTATAGAGTAGCCTGGGAGCTAAGCCTGCTGAATCTAAAGACTTCAGGGAGATTCTGGAGGTTTCTGGCACTGTAATTCTTGTTCCTACAGCGGTCTGACTTCTTTGCGCAGCCATACCTTGGGAACTTTCTTGAAATGTGTTGTGCCGTGGAGGATTTTCTGCTGTAGGGTAGGATTTTGACTTGGTCAGTTGCATGCTAGCAGTTACAGAAAACTTACAAAGATAGAGGAGAATCATTTCAGGAAGTTTTGTCCTGTTTTTGGAAGACACTTGTCATGCAGAAGTTCTTTGAAGAATCTGGACAGAATTGTGAAATTAGCAGTTGCCTATTAGCTGTTTGTAAATGAGTGAGCAATACAGGGATGTGCCACATTTGCTATTAGCTCCTTTAATTTTGGTCTTGTGCAGGGAGTGAAAATGTTTAAGCACAATTTTCTAAATAAAGTAGTAGATTTTTCTACCAAAATGTGATATTTGGGGGTTGTTTTCCAAACTGATTAAAATAGACAACACATTCCACTGAAGGGAACAGTAGAACATCAGTTTATCTGTCAAAAAATCATGTGGGTATTTCAGAGATGAAATGTGGGATATTTTTCAAGTGGTTAGGAAAGGATCTTATGGAAAATGTGTAGACCTGTATTCACATCAGTGGATTCACATCAGTGCACTGCAGCTAGCTCAGAGGCAAATACAAAACAAAGTTCATTTTATTTTGCTAATTATTAGTTCTGTCTCCTCAAGTCAACTCAGGAAAGCAAAAATTTATGATCATATGTAAGATCGGACCACATGATAAATGTCTTTGGCTACACTTCTGATGACATCACAGTTAGGTCCATTGCCTGTGTTGTACTGCTGAATGAAAAAGAGCCAGGGAGTGACCCCTGGCTGCACGATCACTAACTAGTCTCATATACAACACTTAAGTCTAACACATCTAGGAGCAGGTTTGTTTTGGCAGGAGTCAATACGAGCAGCTCATAACAGAGCCAGGGAATGAGCTAATAGTTGAGGGATGTGGACTGTCTTGGGCCAGTCTTCAGATCCATGGCTGGGCCATTTTTTTATTTCACAGTGTAGTCATGGCCTGAAAGATGTGAGAACATTAAAAAATACTTAAGAATAAAGTGCTGGAGATCGAGGTTTGATGTCTGATTCTGCAGTTGTCATTTTCAACTGGGTAAGTGCCAAGGTTAGAAGGAAACTTTGGATGGGTTTTTGGGTTTGCAGCTTATTCATCTCATGTAAAATTTTAGAAAACACTGAAAATAAGTGTATGAGAACTTTAAGTGATACTTTTTTTTTCTGTTTACTTAATACTGGCAGGACCTACTTGTCTTAAGACATCAGTAATTGCTGGGAATCAGCCTAAGAAGTGTCCCAGTCAGTTATAGTATGCCCTGACCTACAAACTTCACGATCATTCTGATGGTGTTGCAGTTACTTTGTAAAAATCTGTAGCATTCCACTGAGCACAGAAAAGAGCTGAAAACAGTTGGGGTACCTTGCATTTTAAAAATTATGTAATGTTTTCTTTTGAACAGTTTGCTTTACATTTCCCTGCGACTGTATAGGACTTTGTGTTTGTGGATGGGCTGGAGAAAACCTTTCCCTCAGGGCTATTAATTGGCTTTTTTAGAGCAGAGGGGATGGATATTAGCTAAGAAACTGTGGCATTATTTTAACAGCTGTGATTAGGTTCTGTTTACTTGCAGACCAAAAAACTACATAGCTCCCATCTTTTATCTCCAGTTCTTACACTATGTAGAAAAGTTAATTAGTAAGACGTTACAGGCAAAGCCTTATATTTTCAACGATATGGAGACTGCAAAGTGTTCATTAGTGTCAGACTGTTAGGTGCCATGATTATATAATCAGAGGTGGAGTTGTTCTTGCCAGGCTAAGCTAGACTGTTGTTCAGCACAAAAGCCAACATAATACATAGGAGAACCAACAAAGAAAATGTCACAAAGGAAGGGGATGCAGCAGGAACCACAAACCTGCAGGATGTGTTTAGCCATTACCAAGTACTTAGCTGAAGCCATTCTGCATGTCCTACGTGTTTCAGGGCAGTGGCTTTGCTGGATGAGGTGGTCCTTGCTGATACCATGTGGAACTGAGCTCTGTCCCCTTCTATCACCCTGGGCACATGCAAGGAATACTGTCTTGCACATACTGAACTTGCTGTCTTGGTTTGCTGTGGGTTGACAGTGGTTTATGAACCCAGGTTGATGCTGCATGTCTTAAGATACCATCCAAATCCAGCATTTTATATAAACCTGGGCTCCACCGTCTGTCATTAAATACAGCAAACTGAGATTATCTGCGTAGCTCCATCTAGTGCTGGGAGACACTAGTGCGCACAGACCTGCTCATGAAAGTAAAGGCATTGTGTCAGGTTTGCTGTAAACTAGCACTGAAAAGGGTGTGCAGTAAACAACAAATTCATCCATTGAATACAGTTTATGTATCATAAAGAGTTTCAGAATCAAAGGTAATTTGGCGTAAAAATTTGAGCATCGGGCTTTTCTTCTGCAACAGTACAATCTCCCAATATTTACATTTTGTCACAACAGGAGACTCTTCAGTCACTAATTTCCACCAAAACCTGGACAGAACAATGAAATTTATTCTTATAAGTGCAGGTGACTGTGCTAAGTGTAGCTAATTCCTTTAAGACAGGCTAGGGAGAGATTATGGTTTGGAAGGAAAATTCTGCAGAGGAAAAACCATAAAATAAAGCATGAACTAAGCAATTTGATAAAGAGTACTTCTATATCTCTCAAAGCTTGGAAAGCAGTCATCTGGTATCTGCTCAGTGGTCAGAAATGTTGCTAAAGCATGTAGGAACATACCTGAGCTATCCAAGATGCTGTGAGCAACACAGCAGTGGAAGCACAGGTACCCTGAGGTTCTGAGTAGGCTTGGGCAGCCTCTGCTCCTTCCCTTTCTCTAATACCAGTATGGGAGACACCTGGATGACAGTCAGCTCTGCAGTGGGACACAGGCAGTGTCACAAGAGGTGATAGTTTTCTTGGAACAGGTAAAGGAAAAACTAGGTGAATATTTAAGACCCCTGAGGCAAGCTTTCCTAAACACAGTGGGTGTAGGGAAGGGCAGAGGATGAATGGGATAAGAACATAAAGAGAAAATAAACTTTTCCTGAGAAATAGAATTGTAAGTGGAGCTGTGCTCTCTGATGAACTTGTGCAGGACACGTTAGAGCATGACTGGGCTCCTCTTTTCCTTTGTTTGTAAAGTGTGAGAAGATCTCCTAGTCTCAAAGCCAAGACCTAACAAAAAAATGGAGTACAGTGATGGAAAGAGAATGGAAGTCTGTCTGGATGTCGTCTTTGTTTCACAGCTCAAGTTACTGTGTTCTGCATTCATCAAGATTCTTGGTACATGTTAATCTTCAAGCATCTAAGTGGCTTTAAAGAAACAGGTTCATACGTAGCCTTAAACACGTGGCCAAATTAATATAAAGTTAAAAATGGAGCTGGGTCAGGCACTCTCTGATGTCAGATTTCACCAGATCACAACAGACTTTGGGAAGGCTCCTGATACTAATGGGCCTTTACAGCTACAAGTTTGTGCGCGTATTTGTCCACAGCTCACTGCACCATTTTAGAGACTCCCAAACAGATACAGAGGCCCCCAAACCTTATTTTAAAAATCAACTTTTTAAAAAAATTTTGCTTGGACTTAGAACTTGTTTGTGTTGGCATCTGTGGCTGCATAACTCATGGAGTATCTTCCTCTCTGTTTGTCTGTAGCTCAGCAAGTCTTTCATTAATGTTGTGAGGTGTCACTCACAGTACGGCTGAATTTCACAGCCATCAGAGCATCGAGCGTGGTGCTCTGACACCCACCAACCCCTTACCATTTCTTAGCTGAGGTAAAGCAGTAGCTTTTCTGGAAGGCACTAAATGATCCAGAAAATTATTTCTTTTTATTTGCTTTCAGTTGGAGGAGGTGACCGGAGGAGCAGAGGTAGTTAAGCCTTTCCTGTTCTCTCATGGTGATCGTTTTAAACTGAGGGCCATGCTGCATAGAAATGGTAGCAAGGAGAAAGATGATGTAAAAAAGGTACAACCCAAACCAGATTTCTAATATGATGATAAGTTTTTGGTTTGTTTTTATTTTTCAGTTAGTTGTCAAGTAGCTCCTCAGTAATATTCTCCTAAATGCAGATTAAGTCAACTTCTTATTTTTAAGCATCTTTTCTATGTTGCATGGATTCATTTTAATTAGACACTTAGGATGGAGATTGAGACTGTCTGACTGGACACAGTATCACAGTAATGATGAAGCTGGAAAAGACCTTAAAGATCATTCCATCCAACCTACAACCAACCAAGTAAACCTAACATCTGACATCTAGATCATGCCGCTCAGCACTTCATCCAGACTAACCCTGAACACCTTCAGAGACAGCGACTCAACCACCTCCGTGGGCAGCCCGTTCTAAAATCAGATCACTGTTTCAGTGAAAAACCATCTCCTAATGTCATGTCTAAACACCAGTAAGAGTGTGTGGAGAACCACAGTTTCTCATAGATTCAAGATGATTTGAGATTTTACTTTGCTACAGTTAAGAAGTGGACATTAGATTTTAAAATGCTGTAGGGAGGGAAATGAATTGCTTTCTGATGGGCTCTGCAGAGGTCTGTGCCTCTGTGTCTGCCTGTTTGGCAGCTCTGTTGGAGCTGTACCCTGAGAGCTTTGTAAGCTCAAGCTGCTGAGATTCTACAGCTCCTGCCAGCTCCATCACCCCTGGGCAACTGAGAAAGCAACCTTGAGATAAAAACATGTCCACAATTATTTGAGCTTGGATTTATTGGTGAATCATGAAAAAAAACCTGAATGAGTGGTGAGCGTTCCCTTGAAGGGTTAATAGGATCAACAGGGTTTCTCACCCAAGGGTACAGTTTAGGTTACTCTTCAGGCTTAACACCCTAGTACCAGTGAAGGCACTCACAGCACACAGAAGCCAGTTGAAGTTTCAAAAGTGAGGAGGATGAAAAAGCAGAAAAAGCAGCTGAGTGAGTATTTAAGGTGGGCAGCCCAGCACATATACTGTCATATCTGTATTAACTTCAGATAATTTTAGAGAATAAATTGAATAGAATTTTACTGACGAGAAGAAAACATAGAAATGTCTTGGAGACAATTTCTGCTCTGTAACAACTGAGAGAACACAAGACTTTGAATAACCGTCCTTGTCAACAGCACATTTGATCTAAGGCATCACTTTCTTTCTAAATGTCAAATGCCCCTGCACAACAGGAGTATTTTAAGAAGCCAAATGGCACACCAGCTTTTATGATTCCTTCTTTGTTGATAACCTCAATTATCAACTATCTCTTCCTATGCTCTGATAGTCCATTTCTGCCTCTTACATCTAAGACTCAGTGAGACTGCTGGAGTTTCTCATGGATTAAGTGTCTGTTAGAAGTCTGGAATAAAAAAATAAATAAGCAGCTTTAGCAATACATAGCCAGTGATTAAAAACTGCAGAGTGACTTTGGTGTTCTGATTGTTGTTGAAAAATGTAGTGTAATATTTAGTATTTTAATTGAAATTGTATTTAAATACTAGAGCTTTTTTATGAGCATGTTTCTTCTTATACAAGGTGTGTGTGCGTACATCGCTATTTGGCTGAATTTTAAAAATCAAGTGTTGGCAGTGGTTCTCTTTCATTATATAAGTTTGTAAGAGAGTAGGGAAGAGGTGGTGATGGGCTGAGATACTGCAAGACACTGGAGGGGAAGACAAGAACCATTAACATGTTGTGGGAGGTAATAGGATGCCAGCAAAGCAAGTCAAGAAGGCGAGCAATGCAGTTAGAGCAGCAGAAGAGTAGGCGGATTTTTGGCAGGAGGATTTTGTCTAGATTGGCAATTGCAAATGAACCGAGATGCAGAGAGGCCACCGAGGATGCAGCAGTAGTAATCAAAGCAGTGGATAACTGTGGAGTGGATAAACACATTAATAGGAGGGGTGGATGTTAAAGATGTTTCTTAGACATGCTGTAAAAGAAAAGATGGCATTTCTCAACACGAGGGCTGTGGAACAATACTTGGGATTGTGTGAAAAGTCTCCTATTACAAGGCTGAATGATTATAAAGATAGTGGAGTTGTCCAGCATCACAAAGACAAGACTGGAATGGACATTAAGACCTCCCAAATTTCTCCTGCTTTCTGTGATAGCATCGGTCCTGTGCTTCTAATAAAGTAGAGAGGTTTGCTTTTGGCCTTTATGAGTTGCTATAAATCATTTTGTCAGCCTCCTGGAGTTGATGGGGCTGTGTTAGAAACCTTCCTGTATTGAGAGCATCTCCTCCGGGTCAGTTCCAGTGCAAAGAGAGATTAGTTACATGCACATGAACTATCCCCTGCATTTTCTGTGGATAAATAGAAAGTAGATTCCAGGTCTGTCAGTCAGAAAACTTTATGAGTGCGCTCGAGGAAACAGAAAGAAAAAACTGTTTCATTAGAGTGGACTTTTTGTTGGTGCTTTGAATGCAATGAATAAATTGTAAGAGGCAGAGTGGAGATGGTGAGCTGTGATACTGAACGGCTGACTTGTTTTTAAAAGGCTCTGTGGATTGTTGTTGTAAAGCCACACAGTGAGTTTGAGTCTCCTTAGATGCTTTCCTTCCTTCAACTGGAATATCTGAGTTTCAGGATGGTCACAAAGCCTGAAAGGAAAGTCTGGGAGAGGAACTACTGGAAGTGAATTTCTGTTTGGAAATGCTTTGGCTAGTAGAGAAGAAAACTTCTGGGTCAGGAAGCATGTGGGCTCTTCAGCAGCAGTGTGACAGGAAGGGTAAACCTGACAACTGTCTTGGCATTGTGGCTGCTTTACTTGCCATGTTTAAACTCATTAAAAACTTGTGGAAACATTAGTTGGGAAGGGTGGTGACCCCATACGCTGGGGCTAGCCTGCTAAGTTCCTGTTGTTTTACTCCTCAGACTCATGGAGCACAAAAGTCTTAGCTGAAGGTGGACATTCAAAAGATAAACGGGTCACTGCTGTTGTATTTATTGGTTGTTCTTTCTTGTAATTTGAGGCAGTGATGGTGCATTTCCTTTCAAGTTTATTATCTCTGAGGTCAGTAATGGGTACTCCAGTTTCACCATCCATCTTCCCTACAAACCCTAGGGAAGTCTTTTCTTCACAACTTTAGCCAAGTTTTCAGGCACTTGCAAGATGGTTTGATGGTAGGACTAGACGAAGTACATATGAAACAGCATGGTGTTGTTTCACAGCAATGTGGGTTTGTAGATGTGGGGTATGTTAGTATATACTGTACTGACCTGTGGCCATGACACTGAAGGCTTCAGTTCCACATGTAATCCCCTAAGACTTTGTGACTTATAAGCAGTGTGCATGGAGGCTGGTAGATGTGACATAGGACAGGATGAAACTTGTGTCCCCCACAGCTAGCAGGTGACAGGTGAGCAAGGTCATCCAAAACCTCATGGGACTATAGATAACTGGGCCAGACCCTACATGTCCTACAAGTCAGGAGCACCTCCACTGAAGTCAGTGCAGCTACTGGTGTAAAGAGAACAAGATCTCACTGGGGCTTGCTTACAGGCTATTTTGCTGTTGTGTTTTAGACTTTTTTTTCATTTTGAAGTGGACGTAATTGGACAACATGATTGTGAATTATCTGTGCCATCCAAATAGAGTGAGATTGCTTGTTGTCATGACAACAAAAGATGGTGAGGTGTTTACATGAAAGTGAGTTCTGCACAAGCGTTCGCATCAATCTGTGGCTGAAGATGAGTGTTTGAAGAACTATTCTTCAGAGAGTCCATTTCTCCTTTAAAATATCTTCTGCATTTGTGCAGTTTTACCCCAGGATATACAGAAGACAGCTTTTGAAAGCTTGACCCAGGACAGAGCACACGCTCCTATTTTCAAAAGGCACTCCTTAGATCAGTAATGGAAATCCTACCTAGACTACAAATAGCGGCATATGGAAAAGCCAGCCAGCCAACTATCTGCTGTTTATATAAAAGGAGTTTGTAGTGAAGAGACCTCCTTTTGAAATGAATCATATGGTAACTCACTTTTATAATCCTTTAATATCTTTTTGGCTTTAAAAGGTATTTGGGTTTAAGAGCATGCTTTGTGATATTAATATAATCTCACTGAGCTTTCTTTCATGTATAAATCAGTACTGGGGCAGAGGAGATATTATTTATTAATTCCTTGGAAGTGCCTTTTATACAGTCTATACTGAAAAAGAAGTGTGTGCTTTTGATATTCAAATGGAGCAAACTACTCCTCTGTGAGTAAATATGCTGTATGTAGAGAACTAAGTGCTGCAGATCATTAGTTATCTGACTTCTTGTAGTTACTTTTAGTATCCTTTCAGCTGCTAACTGTCCAGAGAGGTCGTCTCAGTTAAGTTTAATGAAAGTGTATTTTGTTTTATTCATTTAATGTAAACAGAATGATATCACTATAAAAAAGATACATAAGATGCAGTAGCCAGTAATATGTGAAAGTCTTTGGTCATATGTTTGGTTTTGAAGACTTGCTATTAAATACAATGCTGATATATGGCACACATATTTGTATTTTACATAGTTGTGTTTCTGCAAGTGTGTGACTGCAGTTAAGGAAGCTAGAGGCGATCAGAGAAGCATAGGGAAGAAGTTTATGAGACTGCTTAAATAGGATCAGCGATTCTTACATGATAGCAGAATCCAGCTGAGTAATTTTTTTACACAGCTAGTGCTGCTATTTGAAATTTGTACTGGAAATGAACAAATTTCAGTAAGGATTAAATACATCTGAAATATTTTTCCCCAGTTCTTGTTTTGTTACTGCACCCAGCTCAATTGTTATAGCCCAGGGGCTGATGTGTTGCAAGAAAAATACTGATTTCAGAAAAAACTTGGCACTTTCTGAGGCAGTTCAGGACCTTGAAAAGTCAGATTCTTAGCCAGCCCTGTACATTTTATCCTGAGCTTGTTTGTGTATTTCAGTAGTCCCTTAATCAAAAGAAGAGTGTGTGACTTCTTACACTGAATGATGCAGCATGGGAAATACTATTTAGTTAGTTATTTCAGGTAGCAATAATACATCAGTGATTGATGTCAGAGGCTCCTTAGTTTAATGAAGGGCAGTGCCAATGATGGTGTGGAAAGAAACTGGAACAGGACCAGAAAAGACAAGTGGCATGCTGGATTTGTCAGACATTTGTAAACATCAGTGGCAAAATATATATTAATCATCTGTTTTTCTTGCAAGCTTAAAAATGGTGAACTTGTGCCAGTTATCTGTACCACTTGTTTCTGGTGTCATACCTGATGAGTTAACTATAACTCATTTCCTCTGTCAGGGAGACCAACTGGCTGTGTTGGTAATCTGCCACATGTCTAGCACTGGTGCTCCCAGTTCCTCCCTCCTCCACCAACAACATTAGCTCTGCTTGGAAAGTTTAATTGGAAATTAACAGTGTAAGACCAAGGCTGAGTTCTGGCATCACCATTAAAGGAGTGGTGGTTTGCTGGGGTGTGCAGGTACCTCAGTATTACTGTGTTTTCTGTTGGTTAACTTGCAGTACCACTATGAATTGTTTGAGAAATGCTGGAGTTCTTCAGGGATGGCTACACATGTGTTGATCTCCATATTCACATGTCTCTCCTGCACATGCCCTTCAGTTTCTTGTACTAGACAAGCTGAGGACAGGACATGTAGTCCATCACATCTCCAGCTCTCCCCTGCCTTAGGCAGGGTCAGCAAAGACTAGAAGGAACCAGCTAAGGAGTCACTGCAGACCTAGTTAAGGCAGTGTGGTGTCCTGTGATCAGGATGATACCAGGGTGGGAGGAGGGGTGGGCTGGAAACAAGCAGACAGGTTCCTGTTGCTTTGGCTGAGAGACAAGGGCGATGCAAAGGAAATTGTACTCCTGTGCGCTTTCTCTTAAATCCCTGAAGCTGAAGAATAGGAGATGGAGCTCTGAGAAAACAAAATTATAGTCTTCATTTTCTTAATTCTTTATAAGTCAAATAATTCAGTCTATGATCTGACACCATTTTGCAACTCTGACATCCTTTTCTGAAGATTTTCTGTACTGTTTCCTGCTCCTGTTATTATCTTTTCAGGGATTCCCCTTTGTATTTCATTCTTCCTTCCGTCAGTTTGAGATTTGGAGTATAACCTCCCTGTTGGCCTGCTGATGTTCAACCAGCAATCATTTTTCACAGTCTTCTGGAGCCTACCTTGGATCTTACTTGCTTGGAAGTAGTCCCATTGATTGTAAATGTATTATATATCAGAATTTCTGGAGTAGGGGGAACATCTTTGTTCTTCCTGGAGATAGTAAGCAGAGCAGAACAAAATGAAGAAACCTATCTAAAATGCTGATATGTGGCTTCTGGTGTGCCCTTGGTACAAGAGATAATCATATGTAGAAGCCAACTGAGAAAATAACAGCTGTGATGTTGGGGAGTAAAAAGAGGTTTCTTCTTTGTCATTCTCAGTCAGTAGTAGCCACAGAGTTATGTCTGCAGTTTATAATACATTGGTTTCTGTCATGTGTGAGAAAGCTGAACGGGTCAAGTATTGGAGTGATGATACTGGTACACACACTGCAGACATGCTACTCCCATTACATTTTTAATTTTCTTTCAGCAGTATGTGTGTAAACTGACAGACGTCCAAATGCAGAAAGGAAGAGGTTGCTGTGAGCTGTGGAAGAAGAGTGAATTGAGTGTATCCATGGATAAGGATGTTTCATTGTCTTCTTTTTGCCTTCCAGGAAGAATGCAAGCAAATACTGGCACGTCAGAAATCCAGTTCCCAGTCTGATTCTCATGATGATGAGATATCCCCTCCTCCTCCCAACCCAGTGGTAAAAGCCCGACGCAGGAGAGGGGGGGTCAGTGCAGAAGTGTACACAGAGGAAGATGCTGTTTCTTACGTCAGAAAGGTAAAGCATTGACATCTACCTGATTTGGAGATGTACGAGATAGTTAAGTGACTCATATTTTCTTCAGAAATTGAGATTATGGGTCAGGCTGTGGGATGGTGTCTGTATATTGGTATACAAATGGCTTGGCCATTTTCTTCACACTCAAGTTCTTTTGCTGCCTTCTTGACTGAGTACTTTCCCCATCAGCGTTGCTTTGGCATTCTCTGTTCTTCCTCTTACTGAGATGTGCTGCTAATCTGTTTCCTCCTTTAGCAAGGTGGTAATTCAGACACTGGGTCAGCTTATGAGTTTTGTTGGAACCTCACAGGTTTTGTAAGCAGCTTTTTCAATTGCTACCTTTCCTGTTTTTTTATTTTTTTAAAAGTCACTTCTAGCTCAAGGTTTCTTCTAACCTGAGTAATTTAGGTTCTCTATATCATTCTAGGCCTCACCTTAAGTACTGTGTGCAGTTCTGGGCTCCCTGCTTCACAAAAGATACTGAGGTGCAAGAGTGGGTCCAGAGTAGAGCACAAAGGTGGTGAAGGGGCTAGAGGGACAGTGTGATGAGGAGAGGCTAAGAGAGCTGGGGTTGTTTAGCCTGGAGAGGAGGAGACTCAGGAGGGACCTTATCAATCTCTACAACTACCTAAAGGGAAGCTTTAGGCAGGTGCGGGTCAGACTCTTCTCCTAGGCAACTACTGTTAGGATGTGCTCGGGGAGGGTTAGGTTGGATGTTAGGAAGCACTTTTTCATGGAAGGGGAGTTTAGATACTGGGATGGACTGCCCGGAGCAGTGGTGGAATTCCCATCCCTGGAGACATTTAAGACAAGAGTGGATAAGGCACTTAGTGCCATGGTCTAGCTGATGTGGTGATGTTAGGTCACAGGCTGGGCTTGATGACCTCAGGTGTCTTTTCCAGCCTCTGATTCTGTGATTGGGGCACATGATTGCCATGTTGATTTTTTTTCCCCAAAACCCATGGGTTTTTGGAAGTCTCTTGACCATACTTGGGTGATTTAATGTGACCATTGTCTCTGAAGAAATGCTGATCCCAAATTAGGTAATTTCTTCACTAGAAGCATCAATGTAGGCTTCTGGTTTCTTTTTTAACTGCTGTAGCTATGTTGTACCTTTAATATCTCATAATAACTCTTCAGGTTTTTTTTTAAACTGGCCCAAGCTTCCAAAGGTTAGTAAAAGACAGATACTACAATACTGCATGTCATGTTTCTTTAGGGAGCCAGGCTAAAAATGCATTTTGTAAGGTTGAGAGGTGCTACTAATGTGCTTTTGTCCGTGCCTGGAGTAGATTTAACCAAAAGAGCTTTTTCTTCATGGGAATACATTTTGTCAGTCACTGATTTTTGGCAGAATACTTTTTACCTTTGCAGTCAGATTTGCTTTTGTCATCCACTTATGATAGAAGTTCACTGGCTGCTCTGGTGATTTCTGTCCCAAGAAACAAAGAATTAAGAAAAACTTTAATTGTAGTGACAAATATGTAAGAGTAGTTTTGTGGCAGTTAAATAACGCTTGCAAGTATACTATGAATTTTAGCAGCACTGTGGTCAAGACATTAGTGCACTGCACTGATGGAAAACTTGGGTGGTTTTTAAAGCCACTTTCAAACACTTCTTTCTTCCACAAACGGATCATATTTGCCTTGGCTTAATACGGGCACCATCTTCTGACTCTTCTGAAAATCAAAGAAAATACTGCTTCCCACACTCCTGTTGCATTCTTTTGTGTTTATAATGCAACCTGAAGTTAACTTTGTTTTCTTCCTTTTTCAACAGTGGTGCAAATAAGCCCTAACATTAGCATGGGTAGGCGAGAACTAGAAGCAGCAATCCAGATCATAGTTTGTGTGTTCTGTGACTAAGGCTGTTTCGATTTTAATTTCCTAGGAGCTGACAGAGCTAAAATAATTATTTAGTGAATATTTGTTGTCATGCTACAGATGCTGCAAGGAATATAGAACTAGCACTGAGAGGGTTTGTGTCAGTTCTTTGTCTTCTGCCATCAGCCAGTGGATCCCATGGTGAATCCCATGGTTGTGTTAGTGACTGATTTTTAGAATACAGAAATAAAGGGAGAAACAGGACAATTTATGAAACTGATTTTGAAGTGTAAAAAGCAAGGCAAGGGTTGCATTACACTATTGCAAACAGATGGAGTTTTACATAGTAGCCAGGAAGAACCACTGGCTTGAATTCAGGAGCTGGATAGAAACACATCTGGGTCATGAGCCAATTTAAAGGACCTTGTGAAGGGGTGGGCTATAAGACGAGTACTGCTAAAGGCAGCTCAATGAGCTATGTCATTGGAGTGGAAATCAAAGGAGTTGTAGCTCTGTGATTTGAGCAAGCACCTGGCACAGCTCCATGAGGAGCACAAAGGAAGATCTCTGTGCAGGGTTATTTCATTGCTTCATCCCTGGCACTAGAGAAGGCAGTATTTGTCAACATGTCTGACATAACATGTACTCACCAACTTACAGTATAAGAATCTTGCTGTAAAGATGGTTATTATCTTGAAAAGAACATTCAGTGATCACTTGAAGGTGTAATATAACAAATGGTCAGGTAATTCTCCTTTACATTTCATTTTTAATCAGATACCTGATTAAAATGATACTTAAATAAGCTCTTCTGTCTTGTGTGTTTGTGTCCCAACACATCCTCTTTGGTCTTCGTCTTGTGACTTTCATTGAGACTGAGAAAGACTAGTCTGTACTATTCCGTAATCAGCCAGAAAGGTTGGAGATGAATTTCTTTGTCATTTCTTTGTCTGCTTGGTCTCAGCAGCAGCAAAGCTGTACAGAGTAATTTCAAAGTTTAGTTTAATTAGATTGCATTTCACTCTGATACAAATATGCAGTTTATACATATATACTTTTCCAGATGTGAGTAGTCTGATGACAACAGCAGGCAATAGAAATGATGCCTGAATCCACAGTTTAAGTTTAGATCTTCACAGGGCATTTTTTTTCCCATTAAATAAATCCATATTGATTCTTCTGTTTGGATGGCTAGTATCTCACCTTTCCAGGTTGAGGAAAGGAAAATACATTGGCATACATGGTAACTTAAATATGAAAGTTACACTGTTTCTAAGAAAATATAAAAGTAAAATGCCCATTATCAGGCATTTTTATACAGTAATTAAAACAGGCAAACAGCTGTTGATTTTCAGATTGGAGTGAGGGATATTGAGTGCTTAAAACTTCTGGTAGGCCTGATTCTGTCCTTTAATAATGAAATTATTAATGAAAATTGAATCACTGAAGTCAAAGAACATCTTCTACAAACCATAACCGTGTCACAAATATCTTGTATCTTGTAGTCACAAAATCTCTGACTGACAGATGAAGATGCTTGGCAAACAGAAATACAGTGTCTTTGCTGCTGCCTTACCAAAATGCTTACCAAAGTGGAAAGCCTAACTTGTGAAAGTTGTATCAGAAATACTTGACCCAATCCAAAGCATGCCCCTGATATATGTATTTGGAGCAGATTCATGTACAGTCAAACCCTCCAATTTTTTCATTTGTACATGCAAAATTGGAATTCCTTCCTGGATTTTGACCCAAGAAGATTTATCAGGAACTTGATTCCTTATGCCACAACCAGTACTGAAAAGTATGTTGTAATCAATGTTTTTTACCTTTAGCCTAAATAAGTATTGCTTGTTGCCTAGCTTTAACAGTCGCATATTGTTAGTGGGGGAAGAAGAATATGAAATACATTTTCCTTTTAATCCAAGAGATTTGAAGGAAGACTCCACATCTGCCAGTACCTGCTAATGATAGTGTTTTATATCCTTCTCCCCACTCATCCTGGATCTTATATTTCTTTTACGATTGTCATATTGAGAACATAAATTCCTACCTGCATGCTATCAAAACTGTAATTTACTACTTTCTTATTGGCTTTATATTACAGCCTAAACCAGTCTCAGTATTTGAAATCAAATTGCATCCATTATCTTGAATAGTGGGATTTTCTACAGATTTCAAGACCTATTGAAAAATACAACCTGGTATGTAATTACCCTTCATTCTTTTCTCTACAGGTTATTCCAAAGGACTATAAAACTATGACTGCTTTGGCAAAGGCCATCTCCAAGAATGTGCTCTTTGCTCATCTTGATGACAATGAACGAAGGTATGAGGTGCTTTATGGTTTAAAGGACTCTATAGCTTGACCTGAGGACAAGAAATTGTATTAAATTTTAACTCAGGAGTCAGAGCTACTCTCACTGATGCATTTGAATCATACTGGATGCACCCTCGCGCACAGTACTATGATAAATGGTAAAATCTCAAGCTAAAAAAGGGCCATAAGAGGTTAGACTGTTCAGACACGCTTAGTATTTTCAAATCAACTCTGCCTGATGAATTTTATTCTACATTACCCCTAAAGAATTGCCTATAGCAACCATGAAGTACTTGTAGTAACTTCCTAGTATCTGGGAAGGCAGGTCAAGTGCTGGAAAAGTGGGAAAGAAAAAGCACGATGTCTGTAATGAGGTAAAAAGGAATTACAGGTAAACTATTTTGTTCTTTGAAAAACTGGTACAAACAAGTTACCTGCAAGCACTTGAATGAGACCAACGAGTTCAGTTACAGCCAGCGTGACTTTAGAAAACTTGGAAATGTCTTTCTACAAATGACTAGCAAGTCTTACAGCTAGGGAAGGCATCACTGAGGCCAAACAGCTTGACTTACAGTAACATTTTTGACATTTGTTTCATAAACAATTATGGGAAGTATATCTTGTGTGAAACCGTCATGGGGTCTGTGCAAAACCAATTGGATTGCCTTAAATAGCTGTTATCAATTGCCCATCATTCTGCTGGAAAGATACACGAAGTGTGGGAAGGATTGGTCTGGTTTTCATAATTACTGTCATTAATGACTTCAGAGGTGGAAAAAAGCATGGGTGTTGAGTTTTTAGATTTTGAATCATTGTCTGAACATTAGACACTAATATTGAACTGTTTTGGAAATAGTAATTTTTTACTGGGATAACTAAACTGGAGAACATGCTAGATGTGGTCTGGTGTTGGAAAGATTTCGGCTGAGCACAGTGTCCAGTTTGGTCACTGTACCTCAAGAATGAACAGTTGGAGGAAGTTCAGGGAATAGCGGTGGGAATGATCATTGATCTAGATAACGTAGTTTCTCAGTAAGGAATGGGATTGGTTGGCTGCAGAAGGAAAATCAGGGGCAGAGGGACATGGTTACAGCTGAGGAATAAACTCCTGTGTGTGCTAAAGGGGAAAGAATAGTGGATTAAAAGTGCAGCAGAAAAGAGGCAAGACAGATACTACAAAGAGGTCTCAGACTGCTTGGGTTGGTTTCTGGAGTCTTCATCTCTTGAGGCCATTAAGAATGGATTAGACTGTGGTCTGCCAGGACTGACGAAAGTAGTGTCAGGCTTGCCTTGCAGCACATGGGTTAAGTGATGTAGTGAGGTCCTTGCCAACCCTACTTTTTCCTTGCCAACCCTACTTTTTCTGTGCTTCTGTGGTCAAAAAGAACAAAGACTTTCTCTGGACTGACATTATTAGCACTGGCAGAACATCAGCAGGCCAGTCCTTCGATGGGGCTGCTCAAACACTTTCAGTCAAAGCACCTTCCAAGTGAGCAAATTTTGCTCCCTCTTGCAGGCATTTACACAGTTTAATTGGTTTGTAATCCTAATTAATGCATCACATTAGTATGCACATTTCTGGAGCAATTAGAAGAGGATTAATTTTGCACATTTCTTGTAGCTTTTTCACTTACAGCAGAGAATTCTTGTACAGAATTCTATCATCTAACATGACAGGCACTGAAAGAGTAGGTTCTAAGACTGGAGAAGGGATATTTTGCTATCAAAGTAGGATGAGAGGGAAAAAACTGAACAAAAAGTTCTTTTTCTTATTCTGTGCTGGTAACACATCATGGTTGTGGTCTGCCTTTTCCATTCCCTGTGTCCCATTTATATCTGACAAACTATCTTGTGGGTAAGGAGTGAAGAGATGTGCTCAGATTCCTATGTGAGTGCTGCAGATGGGCTGTAGACTATCTGCTTTTGAATTCCTCAAACAATGGCTTGATGGGGTGCTCTGGATTGTGTGTCAGAGCATATTGAGCTCTGTACCATCTCCTCTGTTCAGGGATGTGTCTAGGTGCCTAATTCAAGTGTCATGATAAGCACAGTAAGCTACTGATGACATTGGGAAAAGAAAAGGACTCACAGGACACAGCATTCTGCTTTTGCAGACAGGATTGCAAGGAATGAATAAATGGTTCTTTCTTTGCATTTATCTGAGTTCACTCTAGACATCATGCTGTGGCCTTTGTCTGGTTTCATTTGTCAAGTGTAGAGGAGGCAGTAAGTTGGAGCATGCCATTGCCATCACTTCAGTTTGCATCTTTCTGATGCAGATACGTAGTTCAGTAAATGGTATTTTACTTCATGTGATGTGGGTTCTGTCCTCTGGGAGCAGTAAAAAGCTAGGTGAGGATATTTCAAATATTTTTGTGCTGCAGTGGTGGTGGTGTTTTTCTTAATGCTTTCTACACTGAAGACAGTATCATTGTTTTATGTAATTTCTGATAGGAGGTGTTCAGGTGGAGGATGGATGGACTAGTAAATGAGGCTTCATCCCTCATTTCCAAGGGATGACTCTTAGATTTTTCATTCTTCACTGAGAATATGTTTATGTTAATGTGGTCTGTGGCAGTGCAGTCCACAGAACTAGTGTTGCACTTGTTGTTAGCAGCTATGAAGGCCCTTACATCTGACATAAACCTGTATTTATAAAGGTGGTGTGTAGCACATTGTTGCTTTGGCAGGTAGTCCATATGAACAATGAACTGCATGAGAAGCCACACCAAAGTTAAGGTAAACCAATACCTTTTTGCACCAGTGTCAGAAAGAGTTTTTCCAGTCTTGGTTTAGATAGCACCTTCTCATGGGCCATGCTTAAAAAAAAGGTTGCCATCTCTCTCTCATCCTTGCACATATAGGTTCACATGTACACAGTCTCTGGTGTCAAGTTATGCCGAAAAGTGCAATGAAAGGCAAACTGTAGCTAGTTATCAGCAACTTTTGCCAAGATGTTAATTTCAAGAGTTGCTAATATTATAAAGAACAGTGCTGCTCTACAAAATGATGTGGCAGTCAGCAGTCATCTCCAGAAACTTTTCCACTGACTTCAGTAAGTTCTTGGTTAAACTCTGAAGTTGGTTCTATCAAAGCCAGTGGCAAAATGCCCATAATCAGAAGTGGAAATTTGCTTTTAACTGTGTGGGAGCTGTTCTCATTCCCACACCAGGAATTGTGTTTCCGCACAGGTGCGTCTGATGCATCTATCATGTGTGTTCTCCTTTGCCTCCAGCTGCTCTGTTACATGTTAAGGTTAGACATCAGGAAAAACTTCTTCATTGAAAGGGTCACCAGGCCTTGGAACAGGCTGCCCAGGGAGAGGGTTGAATTGCTATCCCTGGATGTGTTTAAAAGTCATGTAGATCTGGAGCTTAGGAACAGGGTTTATCAGTGGCCTTGGAACAGCTGGGTTAATGGTTGGAATTGATGATTTTAAAGGTCTTTTCCAATATGAAGGATTCTGTGATTCAGTGCTCAGTGACAGCAAAACCTCAGAGTTCCATGACTCTATCACTATCCATATCTATCATTATCCAAAATGGTTTTGAATAGATGAGAAACTACCTGTAGAAAGTTAAAGCAACATCAGGGTTTCATTAATTTCTTACTGTGGCTTACTAGGTGTAGTTTGATGTTGATTGTTTATTAGAGTATTCTAATACAAACACTGGAGTATATTACAATTTCTGTGAAATACTCATAGGCAGGGTAAATATTTATAAGATATGGGAAAAGAAAGATGTTAAGGATTTATGAGATGAATGATGAACTTTTCCTGGGTTAGGGGAAATAGTAAAAAAAAAAGGAATGGCAGCTGTGTCTCCAGGGGTCTTGGATAGAAGGCAAGAGTGAACAGCTTTTGGAAACAAAAGGGTTTATTGAATCTCTCTTTAAGCACAGAAAGTAGAAAATCTCAAGCAGGTGACACAATCAAAACAGAAATTCCATCACAGTGCCATTACACACATTCTGAGACAAAGAAATGGGCAAAGCTTTTGTAGCAGTCTTTGGCTTCAGGTCGGGTCCCCTAAGGAGAGGGACACACAGAGCACAGTACAGCAACAGCAACAAGGGGGAACCCACCCCTAGGACACTTCAAACCCCAATTCCCTGACATTCTGCTGAAGGTTTAAGAGTTACAAATCTTCAGCTTGTCTTGCCCCAACAGTTCTGTCAAGCTGAAACAGAAAATGCCCTTCCGGGCTGCATAGTCCTGCTAACTCGAACAGACCCAATGTCTTTCTCAGCAGCAAGCTGTGACCAGGCTTCTCTTCCTGCTGTTCCATAAATCAGGATGGCGGCAGCCACATGGCCTGACTATGTGATGAGCACACAATGGTGGCTNCCCTAGGACACTTCAAACCCCAATTCCCTGACATTCTGCTGAAGGTTTAAGAGTTACAAATCTTCAGCTTGTCTTGCCCCAACAGTTCTGTCAAGCTGAAACAGAAAATGCCCTTCCGGGCTGCATAGTCCTGCTAACTCGAACAGACCCAATGTCTTTCTCAGCAGCAAGCTGTGACCAGGCTTCTCTTCCTGCTGTTCCATAAATCAGGATGGCGGCAGCCACATGGCCTGACTATGTGATGAGCACACAATGGTGGCTTTGGCAGCAAACCAGCAGGGAACCTCTCTCCCTCAGGATGTCTGGTTTTTGGGGCTTTTTCCCTCTCTATTAGCTCACCACTCTGGCGTCTCCAGTCTTACAATGATCAGAGTAACTGCTCTGCTCGATGCAGGGAAGAATCAGCATTAGTGATTTCTTTCTGTGCCTGCTGGCAAAGGGCTTTGTGCTGGTGCAGATCAGGGCATGCTGCCACCAATACCCCTGCTGCCTCGCAGCCCAGCTCTGGGCATGTTTGTGGCACTCCAGCCCCAGCAAGTGGCGCTGGCCACCTTGATGCCCTGCAGGGAGAGAAAGGGGGAGAAAGTGAGAGCTCACTCCCAAGCATCGTCTTTTATTGGGGTGTGGGACAAAGAGAACGCTTCTCTGCTTGCAAGCCCTCTTCTAAATCAGTCACAAACACACACTCACAAAAGCACAACGCCCTCAGGAAACCCCTGTTCTCAACTCTGAGTTGCCTCCATGGCTCCTGCCTGGAGCCCTTTTCCCTTTGTCCACTGAAACGGGCTGTTTAACTGACAGTGGCTCCATCTGGGGTGGAGAGGTCCCTCTGCTTCTCTAAAACAAGACATAGTATTTTGGGAATTAAAGGAAAGAATATATGATATCAAAACCTACTTTCTCCTTATCTAGCAAGAAATTAAACAGCTTAGTGAACTGCAGAGAGTACTTGGAGGTGTATCCTGTGGCAACCTGTGGACTCATCCTTGTTTTATCAGCAGAAACTCAGTTGCACTCTTCTCAGCAGATGCCTTTTGATGGGTTTTGCTTCTGTGGTTGAGATGTGTAGCAAAACCTAGTTGGGATTTTGGTAGTCCTGTCCTAGGCACCTGTGCTCTAACTTCTCTCTCCTCCCTTCTGTCACCCCATATGATGACATTTATGCTCACATAGGGTTTTTCTGACCTTCATTCGATGTTTTTTCTGTACTTGTGATTCCACACAAAAAACTCTTAAAAGAGACTGCTCAAAGAGTTTTATTAGGTGGGTAGTGGAGCATGTTGGTTAAGCTCATATGTGACCACAGCGATGTTTTCTGGAAACACACAGTTCAAACACGTGGAAGCTGTAGCCAGCAAGAGGACAGCACTGTGAAGACCTGCTAGTTATGGACACTGCAGGATCAGCAGCTCTTGTCCTGGACTGGTGCTCACCAGTGCCTCACATGTATATATATATATATATACTTATAAATATGTGTGTGTGTGCACAGTCCTGCAAAACAGCTTCTCGTGTGACAGATCTCAAGGAGACTCTTGGCAGCATATAACAGCTTCTGATACAGGCTTAAAAGAACTAGGCATTGCTCTGCAGCTTGTTCAAAGATGAAAAGCCTCGCGAAAAAGTGTCGATGGAGCGGGACCTTCAGCAAGGTGAGAGGCATTCGCCTGTTCTTTCATTAAACTGGGGAAATGTGAAATGGCAACACTATGAGGGATTTTTTCATTATAAACATGAATTTTAAATTATAAACATAAAATTATAAACATAAATTTATGTTTATAAGTGGTGTTCTTTGTAAGAGTTTGTTTTTAACATCTGTTGAGGGCAGGAGTCGTCTTGTTTCTCTGCTCTTCATTGCCCCTGTGATTCAGGAGGAAGTAAAAAAAAATAAATCCTTGATTATTTGTACCTAACTCAGGGGTGAAACCACACACTGCAGAAGTGTGTATTTTATAGAATATGTCTATCTATATTTTATTATTCCTCTGGAACACTGGTGGGAAGTTACACAATAATGTGAAGTGTTGTCTTAGGTGGACAGTGCTATAGAGTCTGATGGCTGAATGAGGGGGAGGAGTTCCTGGCTGATCCCTTTTGGTCCCCTCATGAGCTTGTGGCTCAGGTCCACTCTGAAGGCCATTAAGAGTTTTAATAAACTTTCCCTTTTCCTTTGGTCTGTGACACTTCAACATGGGAGGAATGAGCAGGACAGGGAGCACTGATGTCCTCCCTGCTGCTCTGGTTTTGTTCAGTCAGCAGGCAGTGACTGATTTCATCTATGCAGGGACAGAATTACACCAGTAACTTGGCAACATTTTATTTCCTCTACTGTTCTTGGATATTCAGCAAATTAACATCCTCTAAGGCTTCCTAGTTGTGAAATGGTGTATAAAGTAAAAACTGGTGACAGGGGGCTAGTCTGATTGTCCTAATCTCTTCTAGCCTGGCAATGTAGCTAATAACGATTGTGATCAGTTCAGCATGTACTGCTGGCGTGTAAGTACAGCTGCTTGGCTTTGCCATGATATCAAATAGTAAAGGGGAGTGGGTGGGGAAGAAGAAATTCTTAATTTTCCTTTTCTGGATGAAAAACAAAAGATATTTTTTCATCATTTTATGACCAGGATGTTCTATCTCAACTGCACATGGGCAGCCATTGAGAGTGGGGCAGTGAGAAAGTTCAGAGGTGACCTGATTTGGGAATGAAACTTGGACCCGAAGCTGATGCTTGTCAAGGAGGAGAAGGAAATAAAACTGAAGCTTAGCCAGTGGGTGAGAGAGCAGGACCGAGAGCAGCAGAACTATCAGTCCTGGTTTCAGGATGTCAGCAATGCATACTCTGCTGTGAGTCATAAGCCACATCTCTCAGTCCCTGTTCAGAAACTCAGTGGCCTCCTGACCACATAAAGGAGTGGAATGGTTAAGCACTCTCTGCATCTGTATGTAAAATGTATATGAAAAATCTATGTAAAACTTGTTCATCAACAAGGAAAGATTAATATTTACCATGCACTTCCAGGCTCCAATTTTGCTGTTTGAGTTAATATAATTTTTACAAGTATTTGTTCTTTATTACTGAGGTACAGACAGTGGTGATGCCTGCATCAGCTTCCAGAATACTTTTGCATATTGTCTTACTTGGATGAATAATAAATGGATTTGTTTGAACAGTGTACTGGGGTGAAACTGCCGTGGAAACGAAGAATAAGCAATTGCATTTAATGCTTTACACTGAGTTCTTACAAAGGTGCAAAAAAAGCACAACAAATGAACTAAACAGTAGACAAACCTGCTGTATTTATTACGGCAACTCACAGTGCTCTATTTACTTGAGTGTTGCCTACATGGCAAAGCTATGAGAGTAAAGGGCATTTTTTATGTTCTGTGCTTGTTGGGGCCAAGATGTAAAGATGAAAATTGGCACCAGTACAGAGCATGCAAGCCAACGTGGAGATTCCTCCAAGCAAAAATTCTTGCCCTTTTCCCAGCATCCTCCCAAACGCTGAGGAGGGCACATGCTGCTGTGATACTGCAGATAAAATTGGACGCAAGTTGTTATAGATACCATCATCTTGCTGTTGGCATTTCAGTAAAATGTTCTACTACCTTCTTAAAAGTGTGTGTTAAGTAACCCTCCTGCTGCAATCCAGGCAGCTTTGCAAGCCAGAAGTGGTGGCAAAGTGAGGTCCTACAGGCGCTTATTTGCTATCAGTTTGTGCTGTTTGGAAGCCAGTAGTGTCCAAATTAAGACTTCCTCAGCATCCAGACACAATAGCCTTCTTTAAAGGTATTAACAGAAATGAATAATCGTGTATCTGTGTCCACTGAAGACAAAACATCAGAATTAACCTTAAATTGGACAAGATGGATGTAAACTATAGACACGTGGGAATCATTCTTAGGGGGAGGAATAGTTACAGAAATTATAGAATCTGTCATTGTTAAGAAGAGGTCATGCAAATCTCTTTGAACAGAAATAGTTTTGTCTTGGTTTTGGATGGGAGAAGTCTCCCAGCTCTGTTTTTGTAGTTCTTGGATTTGTAGTAGTGGGGAAATGGTAAATTCTTTCTCTATATGATTTTATTTAATCTTTTTTTAAAATCTACTTGAAGGGTTATTGTTAATCACATCTTTTGTTTTCTCAGCTAGATGAATCAAACTGTGCCCAGTTTCGTCAGACCACTGACCATTTTTTTTCTTCTCAGCTTTCTGCACTTCTTCTTTGTTTCTTCATGTTTTTTCGCAGGTATAGGATGTTGATGACTCGGTGTCAGCTTTTGATCACAGGAATCATTGGATCCTCTCCTGCAGAAATGCAACCTTGGCAGTGTATCTTCATGTGTATCTGTGTCGTTGGTTATTCCTACCCAAATATACTTAGCTGTTGTGTCTTTATTGAAAATATATCTTGTTTCTAAAACTACTTTTTCAATTTATAGTATCTTGATATCATAATGTTTTCTTAAATTGCTTGCAGTTCCTTTACAGCTATTCCAAGGTACAAGTATTGTCTTCAAATTCAGAAAACACACTCTTACCCCACATGACTTGATACTTTTTTCAGTACAGGCATACTCTAACATGAGATAAATGGTTTTCCATAGCTGGCAGACAAATTTTAGTTGTTGTCCTGTTGATGTAATATTAAAATAGTCTTGAAATTTCTGGTGATTAGTGAATTTCAAGGACACTTTATTGCTATAAGCTTTATTCACTTCTGCATAATGCCGTGTTTTATTAAATCACTGGCTGCAGGCCAGCTGGAAAGCCTCATATATGTGGAAGAAACCTAAGATGGCAGCATTCAGAAGCAAGATATTTTAGATACGGGATGCCACAGCTATGACATATTCATTACATATCCTGTATTTTCCTTGCATGTGTAATTTAACTCTTGTTAAAAACCAAACACAGATTTCTCTTCTGCCTGTGCTTTGTATATGCCAACAGTGTGAAGAATAGTGCAAGAAAAATCCCCTTGCCATGTCAGTGCATTAGTGTTTCTGTATCTCCAGGAGTCCATGTTGTGCTAAAACCACACAATGTTAAGAAGGTTATTTACTCTGCCTGCTCTAGGTGTCTAAGTTAGTGTGTGCTCAAAACACCTCAGTTAGGAACCTTGGGGTATGATTTTATCATTGATTTAAGGCAAATAGCATGGCTTCCTTGGGTAGTATTAGGATTTTTTTGTGACCAGTATGTTTGACAGGTTTCTCCATTGCCCTTTTGGGAGCAGCAATAGAGAGGAGGGTGACAAAATTATCCTGATGTGCTTTGTGCAGGGTGACAGCAGGGTGGGCCGCATCCTGTGAAGGATGGCAGAGGTATGAATATCCCACCTGTGCTGGAACTCCAGGAGATGAGCAGCAGACTGTGGTAACTTGGGGGAGGAGGAGATGTGTGTATACTGGTTGTATGTACATGGAACAGGTTTGGTACTCAAGAGACTGGTGCAAAAACCTCTCTTCATGTGAGACTTTTTTCTGATCCTCAGTCATACTAGTTGATTAGCCTGTGCTTTGAATTGTACTTCTAAGCAACCAACCAGGAAACTCATCTCCTCAGATCAACTAAGACATGCTAAACAAAGCATGCCCTTCTCTGGAGAACACCAAGGTAGTTTCCAGGTAAACTGCCTGGCGATCCACCTTTTCTTTGTACCTTTTATGTCTTGTTTATGGCCTTGATTCAGCTTGGTATTGAAAGCACCATGTGAGTCGTTCCATTGACTTGCAATGGGTGTCAAAGGAACTATTCATCTTTTTAAAGGGAATCACATTCACTCCTGCTTTACTGGAGCTTGCCAATGAAGAATACTGGTTAGGCAAGAATGATTTCGTAGACAACAGTCATCTAGAAGCAGAGATGGAAAAGAAAACAAGTAGAATTGCCCAGCCACTTGGAAAATAAACTGTCCAATTCTCCATTCAAGGGTGAGCCATGGATTTAACACAGACTTCATTTTCCAGTGCATCCATCTCATTTGTGTGAGAAATGTCAATTTGCCAATAACTGGGTCCAATGTTCTTGGAAGAGCAGGTATCCTACCTAGTAGGTACACCAGTCATAGATTTAGCAATGAGTTATGTTTCTCTCCTGAGGCCGAAGTTCCCTGTTTCCTCATTGACTGAGTACTCCAGGGTTTACAGCCTATCTAAAGCACCTCATTATTCATTTTTCTATGTTTCCCCCACCATGTACTCTCCCTTGGCACCTCTAGTTGGTTTAGTTATCCCCTTTCATGATATTGATGGGCTTGTCCTTTAACCACAAGGCCAAGATAAGATAAGTGGTAGGACAATGTTATCCCAAGTGAAACCAGAAGCCTTTAGGTATTGTTCTTTTCTCCTTATCAGGCTGTGTTCGATTACCATACTGCAAAAAATGACATTGAAACCTAGGACAATTACAGAGTTAGTGTAATTTTGAAATTAAAGGCAAGATCTTATCCCTCCCATGCATCTATTCCTTCTGGGTATAGATGGCTAAAGAAGCCTGTCTGCAGATTTCATATTGTGCAAACTTGCATTTTAAAATTTGCACTCTCTCTTAGAGAAAGGGAATGGCCTCAAATTTGTGCCAGGGGAAGTTAGACATTAGGAAGAACTGAATTGAAAGGGTCATGAGGCCTTGGTACAGGCTGCCCAGGGAGGTGGTGTTTAAATGTTGGGTAGATCTGAAGCTTAGGGACATGGTTTATTGATAGCCGTGTGACAGTTTGCCTAATGGTTTGGGTTCATGATCTTGAACGTCTTTCCAAACCTAAATTATGCCAGAATTCTGTATATTTATGTGCCTGTTAGTGCAGCTACAGGGTTTTTTTTTTGTGGTCTAGAATCGGTATCTCCTAGCCAGCAATGAAAATTAAAAAGAAAAGAACCTAATTAACTGGGCAGTAGTCAGTGGCTTACCAGAATTCCTCTTCCCTGTATGATCTGTTAAGAAACGGGAAGACAAACAGATTGATTTTTGAAGCACACAGGCCACCATATGTTAAATTTTCTTTTGCTACTTACGTGATAGAAATAAGAAAAGATGATTCTTAGAATTAAAATAATTTTAGATCTTCATCCTGCTTAGTTGTTGCTTTTCTACCGAGAGTGCCCGCGGCAGCAGGGAAGTGCAAACCTATCAATCTTTTAAGTTGTACAGCCATTTATTTTCTTGTGCTGTGCTTCCTGAACTGTGCTGAGTATACTCACTGTACTCCTGTACCCTGCTTAAAGGGGAAGCTATCCTATAGCTATGAAACAGAATTGGGGTGTGATTCTTGCTGTTATTGCATATTAACACTCTAAGAATCACTGTGATGCTTGCACAGCAGTCTTTAAGTGAGTTATGCAAAGTTCTGCTCTCAGCAACCAGCAGGAGATCGTATCTGCTTTACTATCAATCCCCTTACAAGAGGCTGACAGGGACTTTGTCCTGGGGATGTACTTTTTGCAATGTCAGTTTTTGGCCTGGTACGTAGGTTATTCTCTTAAACATAACTGAAGGCGTGGACGTTTGGTATTTATGAATATTTTTATCTTGAGAAACAAATACTGTCACTTCATAGGTTTTTTAGAGGTTGTAATTCACCCTCAGTATTTCGTTAAGACAGTTTATGTTCTTCATTGCAAATAACAGTGGCATCATTCCTAATGGCAGTTGTTTTTAATTCTACATGTATGGTGGTTTGCTTATGAGCAGTATGTCACCCGTTCTGAGAAACGGAGTTAATGCGGAGAAATAATTGACATAAATCCTTTTTAGATATAGAAGAAAAGCCCAAGACAAGCCATTTTCATGCAGGCTCATAAAAAAATCTTGGGTCTAAACTTACCTCTCTCTGTATAAAATAGAAGAATGAAGACTACTGCTGAATTTAGCAGGCCTTGTAAAATCTTTCTGCTATTGCCGTATACATGACCATGCCTTCCTGTGCTGCTTTACACAACAGTTAGCTGGCAGTGGTTCTGAAAATGCCTTACTCAATGCTAAGGCTTTCCAGAATTAAACACAAAGGTTGAATAAAAGCACATAGATTCTCAGCAAGTCTTTGTCTTCTGAATCAGAGCAGCTGGAAGCTCATTTGGAACAGTATTTTTTCTTTGTGCATGGATGAACAAGGGTTTGTTTCAACTCAAGCTCTTTAAAATGATGCTTCTTTTTTTTTTTTTTTTTTCCTCTGCCAGAAGGGTTTGTAGGTATCCTGTCAACAGTTACTCCTACTCTAATAACTCTTCGTTAGGTGACTGATTCTGCAGCCTTGCATGGCTTTGAAAGCCTACGTGTCTTCAAGAGGAAAGATTACCGGTACTGGTACTGAAGGATCAACTGTATGATTAAGTTGCTTAGTTATGCATTTAGAAGAGGATCTTCAAAGTGCTTAAAGAAACTAGATATTCATGTTGATTGATGTGTAGTGGGAAGTGAATATTTAACTCATATAAGGTTCTCTTAAAAATCCCCATCTTATGTTTTGAATGGTTAGACCTGTGCCTTTCCATTATGAGATGACATCTGCTTTGTGACACTGTGTTTGGAAAGACAGAAAGAAACCAACCCAAACAAAAAATAATCCATAACAGTATGAGGTTTAGTGGGGGGTGTTTTCCTTATAGAGAAGGGGACTCAGCTCAACCAGATGAAATTTCTCTGTCATTCCAGTGCACTTAATGGAAATAACCAAGTATAAGGTCTTTGATTGTTAGACTGCTAACTCAGTTTTAACCAAAAAAAGTAATCTGACAAACCCAAACAATGACTTAGTTCTTGTTTTACAAGTTCCTTACTAAAGACTTTGACCTGAAGTACATTGCATCTTGTGAGGTAACAGCTGGTCTATCATTGTCTTCGGAAAAAAGTAACAGTTGCTAAGGTTTCAAGAAACAAAGATGTTCTTTGAATCAACTGGAACAGCTGTAAGAGACTGACACCATGCACTGTCAGCTGCTAAATTCAGATATTGAGGCTGTCTGAAACAGGATACTTTAACCCTTTGGCACCAGCAGATTCCTCCTTTTCTTTCTTTCTCGTTTTTAAAAAAGCAGCAAGAGAAATAAATAAGGTTTTAAAATTGCCTTTTGCTTTCAGAAATTAACACCGCCATCCCCTCTCCCCCCTCCCCCCCCAACTTGCAAAACTGTCACTTTCTTTGCAGGGATTTAATATTTTAGAATCATCCATCTTCGTACTTATAAGCAATAAGGAGGCATGCTTGTGGACAGATACAGTTGGCATAAGAGAAGTGTAACACACTCCCCTGTGTGATGCATTACATAGAGAATACAATAGTGTGTATCTAGAAAACAGCATTAGATGCTATTTTAAGGCACTCAGCATCTTCCACATTCTGTAAGTGGAGAGTGTATTTAGCTTAATGAAGCAGAATGAAGGTAAATTGATCATGTCTGTAAGAGAAAGGCAGGTGATAGGGTGATAGCACCGGTCTCTTTAATAGACAGAGGCATGTGAAATCCAAAAACTGGTGGCTGAAGTTGGGCACATTCAGACTGGAAAACTTTAGTTTCTTTTAGCGTAACCAGGGAACTGATCCATAATTTAAATTAGCTCAGGATGTGGAGATTTTCCATTGCATGAAGCCTTTCACATCAAGCTTGGCTCTCTACTGATGCTAGTTCTTGCATCTCTTTCTGAACTGCTCCAGAATACCATGGGGTTTTTTTCAAAGACAGCAAAATGTGATGACATGAAAATTTATTTCACTTAATGAAGAATCAGCAACCATCTCTTGTGAACAAAATGCTTGTGTGACTTTGGTGTGCTTGAGAGTCATGCTGTTACGACTTGGAGCCTGGCTGATTTTTAGATGCCTGAAATTGGCAGATACTGGATCTCTTGCTAAACTATTGCTTTAGTTCAATTACAAAGGATGGGATGTTATTCAGGAGCCACTGAGATTTTGTAGTCTGTGTTAGATGGTATCAGGAAAGCTGTAGCTGCCTTAGTGTCTGTTAATCAGTTAACTCCAGTGCTGCACAGCATGGCTGATCTTACTGCTGATGGAGAAGATGAAGCTCCCAGCAAGTGGTACCCTGAACCCTCTCCTTTCCTTTGAACAGATTACTCCTGATCAGACCATGAGACTCATGTTGCAGCACTCAATGCTGTGTTTTCTTGCCCAAAGAGCCATGCTGGCTCAAACTTGTTCATAAGTGATTTACTTCAGTGTTTCCAAGCAGTGCATAGTGATGGCATCTTGTAAAAATCTCGAGGCTAAAAGAGGGTAAATTGAAAAGGAATTCCTCACTCTAAGAGTAGTGGGACAGTGGAACAGCTTGCACAGGGAATGTGTAGGTGTAGCTTCGCTGGAAGTGTTCAAGGCCAGGTTGGATGGGGCTGTGGGCAACTTGGTCCAGTGTTCCTGCCTATACCAGGGACATGGGAACTAGATAATCTCTGAGGTCTCTTCCTACCTGAACCATTCTATGATTCTATGAAAAAACACATACCAACCTACTTTCTGGTGCCATGTTCTCCTGGGTCCTGATCTTGCACTATCTGAGAACTGGAAAGATTGGCAATTACCATGACTGTCTGCAGAATCAAGTTTAATTTATTCTTCTGTTTATGAATATGGCCTTGTGAAAAAGTAGATTTGTATCATGACCTCAGAGGATTTGAAAGTTCTTTAATAACATGTATGAAATGTCTCAAAAGCTGAAATAACTAGAATGGTTTGCCAGATGTGATAATTGAGAAGAGCAAAATGAACTGTTCAATCTAGAACTTTCATTCTCATTAAAAGCAAAGCACTTTACTGTCACAGTATCTCAGAATCACAGAATCTCACATGATAGGGGGTTGAAAATGCCACTGACTATCATCCAGTCCAACCCCCTTGCTAGAGCAGAATGACCTAGAGAAGAGCAGGGTCACCTACAGAAGTTCGGACAGACTATTATCTATTTAGAGTTAGTACAGGGCTCACATTATTACTTGATCTCTCTCCATTCTGCTGTCATTAAGCCAAATTCCAGCTCGGGTTTCCAAATCATATTTTTCCTATGTCTGTTAATCTGTGAGATCCATTTGTCTTGAAGAATCACGGGCAAGCAAGAGAGGCAAATGAACATATTTATGTATTTTCTGAATTTAATTTAAATTATTTTATTCTCTACTTAAAGAGAAGGCTCTGAAATGCTCACTCTTCCCTGATGGAGGCACATCTCTGTGCTGTGAGGTGAATGGGAATTACTGGTTAATACCCAGAAAAAGACCTTGGCCTTTTGACAACCTAATAATTCCCAGAATAGCCAACTGAACCTTCACCATGGTAGACTGAATCTGCTCTGTTACAATACTGTAGTGGTGCCCTGATTTCAAGTCCTGACAGTTTTGTCACCACAGTTGACCCATGGTCCTCATACAGCTGCTTTCTGCAACGTGGTTACAACATCTATCCAGATTTTCCTTTGCATTTAGAGACTGGGTTTATAAGTTGTATTTCATCCAAGTTGCTTGCTGTTCTTTAATGGTATTTCATATGCCATGTTTCCTCTCTTATTTATTAAATCCTGTGCTTTAACTAGAACTTAGTTCCAAGACTATGAAATTATTCTTCTATTATTAGAGCACACAGTTTGATTCCTTGACAGGTTGAAAAGAGCTTTGCAGCACTTTGCAGGAACAGCCCTTCCTAATCAACACTGTCCTCTGCAGTCAGTCAGTTTAACCTGGTACAAAAATAGAGCAGAAATAAAGCGGCTCAATTGTTTGGGCAACATTCTGTGGCATCTAGGACTTAATGTCCTCCTTTTCACACTTGCTTTGTCCTGTCCTCTAGTACTGACAGTCATGAGCTAGCATCACACACCTTTTAGTGTCTCATCCCTTACATACATGTCCTCATTGAGTTCTTCATAGGTTCCAACATCTACCAAGTTTTTTTGACTGTCATATATCATGCTAATATAGGCTTATGGTTTTCTGATTTCTAGGATTCTTTGGAAATAAGTAAACTGCATTTAATTGCAAAAAATCAATCTACTAATTTAATGCATCTTTGGATCTTTTTGTGTTGCAGGGTTGGTTGTTTTTTTTCACTGGCTTCTGACTGTTTCCATTTACTGTTCTCTCTGGCTCTGGGACTTCCTTTTCGGGTTTAGGATTTTAGCCAAATCCATGACTTGAGATCTGATCTTTCCTTTAATATGTTCAGTGTAGGCTCTTTTTAAATACCTGGCCTATATATCATTATGTCAGAAAACTGAGATTTCTTTTGCAGCAACTTCCTATTAAAACAATTGCCTGATGAATGTGGTTATTGTGAATGAGGACGATGTGCACTGAGAACAGTTCCATTTTCAAGCGATGCTCTCATGGAAAACAAGGTTAAATTGTGTGGGAACAATGGAGATTCTGCAAACAGCTCTGACAGGTAGTTCCTTTCTTCCTTCTAATGCTTAGTGTTAGAAATCAGATTAGAGCACAAGAGATGGAAGGAGGAAAAGAAAATACAGCCTTAGATTGTTCTTAGGCTCCAGAACTGAGTTCTTAAACTCCACGGGTGAAATGGTGAACAATATACACAAAGATTACACAGAGCTTACTTCTGCTAAACTTCTCCTAAGTATTGAATGTGAATATTAATTAAAAAAAATGTAATTAACTCCAAAATTATATAATAAAAATAAATAAATAACCCCCCTTCTGCAAAACATTTCTTGTTTATCAATTAGTTTGTTTTGTTTCTTTGTCCTAGTGCCATAGTGACCCCCTCTGGCAGTGCCAGTTTAACTGCGTTGGGGAGTTCTTAGCAATCAGTGAGTGATCTCACTGGAAAGGCACTGCTGTACCCTGTGCTTCCTCCCCTCTCAGAGATAGTGTGGCTCAAGAATAAAAATCACACATGCTCAGTTAATCGATGCTGGACCTGAATGTGATGGCTAATTGATAGGGAATAAAGTTCTTTGCAATACAAGATGTTGGGCAGCTTGAAAAGGCTCCCTTTGTGCTTCATTTATGCCAGCTCCAAATCATGTTTTTATCTTCTGCAGTCCAACCTCTGTACAAAGGCCTGCAGATGCTGCAGCTGCTGTGAGGCTTGCTCTGGACCAGAGGTGGCTCACTGATCCTTCCCACCTGTGAAATAAAACAGGTTTTTATGATGGAAAAGCTACTGTACTGACGGAAAAGCTGAGTTCTCTGCCTACTGTTAACATTGTATTGGGCATTGGCAATGCCTTTATTTGTGCTGGTTGACACTGTGGGTCACAAATTGCCACTGACATTTTTTCCAAACAGTATAATGAGAAAAACCGATGAGCCATTGTGACAGTTGAAACAGCAGAGTGGGGTGCCTGAGGTGTTGGTAGAACTGTGTATAAATGGGGAATGGTGGTTCTGGAATAAAAACCTAAACAGGATTGATTGCTCTGTCCCATAAGGATTTTTATTGACCTGCTTGGAACAGACTTTCCTCAGCCCCATCTAGGGTCCAAGTTGTCCTATACCCATGTAGGGACTCTGAGTTAGGACACAGAGACTTAGCCTTGTGATGTATATGAAGGTCTGGCTCAGCTTCTGAAAGCAGCCGTCGCTATCTGCCACCTGGGGTCACTGTGTGCAAGGTTATTCAAAGGGAGACGTATGAAGTAACAAAGAAAATAGAAGCCGTAAAAAGCGTACTTCCAACCTCTACCCCCTGGAGGTTTCAATTGAGATGGCCATAAATATACAAATTACTTGGAGTTTATTTTATGAAGCCTTGTATTTCAATGTGTAAAGAGAATTCTACTTGAACAGGTCAGAGGTTTGTCTAAAGCAAGAGGTGAACAACAAGAAGAAGAGCATTATCTCCTTTGTGCATTTTCTACCTGTTGTTTCATACATAGTGTTACCACTGACTTGAAAGATCATTGTACTAGTGCAGTTTTGTGGATGAGAAATCTGTAGCGGTCTTGACGCTGATCTTGTTTTACACTGGAGTTCCTGCACCTGTCTCGATTGCTTTTGATATTATTTACACTGTGCGATTATAGAGGTCTCCAGTATAGATTTTAAATCCACACCCATCTTACAGAATTTCTTAAGTATGTCATTATTTACACCTTTGTCTCTGCTAACCCCACATGATATATTATGTACCTGTAGTACTTCTTAAAAGCACTTTAGCTGAATTTTCAAGCTGGCTGGGCTTAAAGTTGTCAAAATATGTATTTATGGTACAACTCTTCAGAATGCTGCGTGGATGTAGAGCTTTGTGCGTAGGTGCTACATCATGAAAGAGAAAAGGCTGGTTGTGCACTGAGAAAAGAGTATCTAGACTATGTAAATGCTGCTTCAGACCCCATTTACTGTCAGAGCATCATCAGCAGTGGGTGTGCAGCTTGGGAGATGGACGTCCTTAGTGCTCTTTGAGAGCTGTTCCTAACAGCAGCTGCAAAATTGCTGTCTAGTATTCTGAAAGAGAAAGTCCAAGCTAAAGCTGGAAGGCAAAGAAACACTTTCCACACTTTCCACACTTCTCTCTTCTCATTTCTCTTCTCTTCTCTTCTCTTCTCTTCTCTTCTCTTCTCTTCTCTTCTCTTCTCTTCTCTTCTCTTCTCTTCTCAAATCCTTTGATAAGGATGTGTAGGAATGTAGGCAGGATCTTTACTGCTGTACCTGGACATTGAGTGGCCTCTATGAGAGTTGAGGGAGAGAATGTGCATCTGTGGAATGCATCTTGGTTGTTTTCCTCAGCTAAATATTGCTGAAAAGTCTAGATAATGAGTTTGTACAAGACATTGTTGGAATTCAGGCTGTTCTTTGGTATGAAAAATCGGTAAATCGATATTTTGACCCTTTTTTCTAATTACTAATTAGAAAGTGTGTGTAGAATTTACCCGTGCTTTTGTTGACAGATCTGTGCATTCAGTTAGGTAAAAAGTACTTCATTTATAGGTGTAGTTGAAGGAGAACAGGATGGTGAAAACAGTATTGCACAGTATTTCTTTTATAGCTATTTGCAGACAGAAATTGCCCATTCTTTGCAGTCCTGAAGGGTTCTATACTCAGAATTGCTTTACTCCTGTGTCTGTTCAAATGCACCACCTCTAAATGAAATTATTTAGAATCTTTTGTAATGACATGATCTTAAAGCATCTCTAAGGAGCATACTTTAGTCTTATTATAATCAGTATTCTTTAGAGTGATTAATTACTTATATCATCATGAGGTCAGTATCAGAACATTATGTTTCCATCTCTTACAGTAAGATAGCTCCTCATGCAAGGCATCATGCTGCTGTACACATAGTTATGCTATATGAAGAATGTAAATTAACATGTTAGTTTTGATGTGAATGTTGATGAGGTTGGAAAGACATCATTAATAGTCTGAATAGTACAAAATAGTATTTCTGATTTTGGCTTCCTCTGCTTTTCCTTTCATCTAGTTAAGCTAAAAATACAGCACAGCTGCTTTCCCTTTACACACGTTAAACTGTGTGGAATGTGAAATAAAAGAGAGAACTGCAATGCTTTGGGTGAGAAAAGATGACGTTCAGTGCTGAGACACCAGTCTCATCGTCTGATCATGAGAGCAGGGCCAAAAAGAGGGCTTGGTGTTACCACGTGTTGTAGGAACTGGAAGGGTTGGCCCTCCTGTCACAGCAGAGCAGCATGACTGCGGCAGAATGCAGCAGGAGTCGGGGTTCAGGATGAATGGCCAACTCCGCATGTATCTGCTGACTGCACTTTCTCCTCCTTTACAGCCTAAGTTGTTTAAAGCACTGTTGAACAGTCCCTCAAAAGCACTGCAGCTAGACCTGAGTTAACTGCCACTAGTAGAACAGATAGAAGATGAAGACGGAAGTAAAAAAATCTGTACAGTTGTAGATCTGTGTTAAATCTGAGGAGAAAGAAGAATCAGTCTGTAGGATCTGATCCATAGCTTGATATGTAGTCTGTGCAGGAGACCAGCAGAAAGGGTGAATGCAGTGAAAAGTAAATGGTGGGAAGCTTTGTGAAGTGTATTTGTAGTAGCTGACTCTGAAAGGTCCCCTTGGCCTGTTGAGCTTTGGGCTTTTTGTGAAGAAGGGTAAATAGCCATTATCTGTGTGAACACTTTTTTGGTATTCTTTGCTGTTGTGGTTGATGAATAAAGTCACAATCTGAGTATCTGATCCTGAAGTGGTTCAATGCAAAGGAGCTCTAATAATCTGGAGGAGTTCAGTGCATGTCAGTGGGAGCTACTTCAAGCAGGAGGATTAATTGATATTAAATTGATGGCCAAAATAAAGGAGTTGGAGACTAGGAGCAGGCCAACAGAAAATATTGTTAGGAGAGAATTAAATTGTGCTCCTGGACAGCTCTTTTGTAAACTAGCTCAATCAGAAAGTCACTAATTACGTTTTACAAATTCTGGGAGCAGTTTAAACTTGGCTGCCTTTCACAGTTACTGGAATTCTCACACACAGTGTATCCCTGATGAGATGGAATTACTGTGTTCTTGTTACTGAAGCTTGCTTTTACCTTTCCTTATTTTTGGTGATTTAATATATAGGAGTATAATATTGCATCAGTGTGATGTTGTGTAGATTGCAAGTATCTGACTTTAACCCCAGTATATTTTCCCAACAGTAATTGATAAAGTTTTTGCTCTTTATTTCAGTTTTTTTAGTGTTTTTCAGTTCTTTGCTCCCTGATTCAGCCTCTTGGTGGTAGGGTGACCCAACTTTCCAAAGAGGCATGAAAAATTAGCATAACGTAAAGTCATTAATTAAACTAACTTTAAACAGTTTGCTTTTCTAAAATGCAAATGAGATACGAGATGAGACTTAACCCACGTTTGTGTTGTGTGCTGCTTGGCAAAGTCTACCCACTGCACTTGGAGATCTGATGATTGGTAGGAAATTGCTGTTGTTTTGAAAACTCAAGGTTTAACTCAGAGGGTGTTTTTAGTGTCTGACCTACATTATTGATTATAATTTGTGGTCAACTTTTGTTCGCTTCCTATCTCTGTTCCTCTGGTATTCCCAGTGATGCCACTCCGCCTTTCTCAAATCTATCAGTTTTATATTCCAGTTGTTTTCCACTTTTCTTCTCCATGTGGCCCTCAGTGTGCAGCCTTCACTGCCTTACATCTCTCTTCCACTTTGCAATTTCTGATTTATTTCTGGTATCTGTTCAATTTCAGCACAAAGGTAGTTGTAGCCCATAAGTCTTGAAAGGCAACATTTATTCCATTTTTGTCAGTGTTTGTCAATTCAAATCTGGTATTACCAAGCCTGTTTATAAATAACTTGACTATTCCAAATTTATGTTGGCAATACCCTACACCATTCATTCCATATATGTACCACTGTCATGTGGCGGATGAGGAGAGATGTTTCTGTGAGACCGTATGCATTTATAAGTTCAGAAATAAAATCCATTGACTGCAATCCAGTGTCACACTCACTGTGTGTACCCTCACACTCACACACATGTGCATGTAAGTTGCTTTGAAAGTTGAATTTGTGTAGGAATATCGGATAAAATACAAAACTGAAGCCTGAAATCTGGGCTGATCTCTTCAGTTTTAGTTCAAGGCCAGATTCTGGAAAATAATTTGAGTTTCGATTTGGTCAGAATCCCTTGAATGTGTTTTTCTGGCAATATTTTTGAGAACAGCTGATCTTTTCACATTTTTTCCATTTGGGTTAGAAATCTTAAAAGAGTAACCAAGATGCCACTGAAATACTGCTGCTTGCTGCTCTTTAAAAGGAAAATGCAACCCATGTACATGGTGCCATAATTCTGGCCTTTTCTTCTAGTGTGTCTCAACGCTCTAGATGATAGATAATGACATTAAGGAGAGCGAGTTGAAGTTAATTGCAAAGCATAGCTTATTAGGTTTGAAAGAGATATAATCACAGAGCATTCTAATTTCTTAAGACACTGATTAATATAACAGCTACAGAGAAAAAAACTGGCAGTGAATATGTTTCTAGGGAGTTTGCAGGATTGCTGGTTTATGCATTTTCTTTTACAGCCTACACAGTTGGAGATAATTCAGAATCTTACTGTTTAAGAGTTAGCCAAGTATCTAAAATCTTGTGACCATATTTAGGGATGGATAAAATGTTTTGGTTAAAATAGCTCACACTCCCCTACACATGCCCATATTTTAGTCCAGTCTTAAGACTGGTGAAAAGAAGAAATGAGGAGACTTTGGAGGTTTCCCTTGCCTCTCTTTTAATCCATCATCTGGGTGTTAGGGATGTTGTGCTGATTATTCCAGTACCCAAGAGCCTCCCTTTCCTCTTGACCTGGTTGGATCACCCGGAGACTTTACCAATTACCATATTAATCCACAACTCTATTTTGGTTTAATCATCCCATCAGTTGAAGCTGGAAAAATAGCATGTGACACTGGTTTGTTCTCATCCAGCGAGATGCTGTGCTATGCCAAGTAGGATTGTCTTCTGGCAAGAGTGGAAGAATGGGGGGAAAATCCAGAAGGCATGGAAATGGCAGTATTATTTGGGGCTTCCACATTTTTCCTTGCTGTCCCACAGGCACTGTCTCAGTTGCTGGCCATCCAGCATGTTTGTCTGCACAAAGGCTGTCTGCATTTCTGGTGGGAATGTGTAAAATATGGAGAGGGCTAGTGCAGTTTAAAAAGAACATTTATTAGCAGACAGATTAAAGGCTACAGAATGATGTTTGGTGGAACAGCAAGAAAGGCGGTCCCAAGTTACATCTGTAATAATGAAATTCCTACTGTACTTTCAGGCAATCTGTTCCCAGTATGTACCAGGACATACAGCATTACCCATGTTTGTGCCAAGGTACTGAGTTCCACATATCTCCTGTTAGGCAGTAATTGGGCACAACATACGCAATTAGATGCATTCTGTGGCTCTGACTGAAATCTAGAGGATTCTTGAAAAATGCCAAAAGCAGGCAAAATTAAACAGGCTTCAGCTATATAGGAGGTGGATTATGAAAGCTACCAGTGGCAAAATGGAAAATTGTTTTTGAAGAACAAGATGTCTCATTCCTGACCCCGTCGCCTTCCGTACGAGCCAGGGGGAGAACGCTGATGCCAATCCAATAGGCATGCTCAGCAGATGTCCAAGTCTCTGGTTTATATCCAGTGATACTAAAGGTTGTTTATAAAGGCAAGACGTTATTGTTTTGAGTGTTTGGCACTGCCTCTCATCTTTTAAAAAGTTGAGAGGAACAAATCTGATGAGGTTTCCAGCTATTTCATCTTGGTTACAAGAGTAGGCTCTCAGAAATCAGTGTGTTTCTTCTGACAGCAGTTCTGCACTTGTTTTACTGTTCGTTGCCCTGCTAGGAAACATCTTTTTGCTTGTCCTTGAGAATACAGTCTGAAAGGGTTCTGTTGAATGATTGAGTTCAGCCATCCCATACTGTACAAAACCAAGTCGTCTGATTGCTTAGATAACCTAAATGAAGATATTCTTATTTTCTTCAGTTTATTGAACTACAGTTGTTGGAAAGCTGCTTCATAACAGTACTGTTCCCATGGCAAAAGAGCATCTCATTTCCAGACTAAATGTTTATATGTGTTGATTTTTCATGCCTTCGTTGTCCATTAGTAAAAATAACTTCTCCAGCTTTGATGTTCACCCTTAGTCTTGCCTCACATGTCTAGGTATTTATAAATTAATGTTATATCTGTTCTTATTTTATTGCTGTAAGTGATTAAAACTCTCTTCTTGTTTTACAGAATATAGGCTTCCCATTACACTTAACCCCAGAATACCTTTTTATTTATCTTTTTGAATCAAATGCATCTCATCTTTTGCATGTGGTTGATTAGAATTGTGCACAACATTGGATCAAGATCATTTACTGAAGTGCTTTTTACAATGGCATTAACATGGGAGGGATGCAGCTTATACTGATACAGGGTGAGTTTGCTTTTTTTTCCCAGCCAAGGATAAAATGAGTAGCTTGCAGTTATCCAGTGATTTAATAAATTCAGATTAAAGTAGAAATTGATGCTGTAACTTCAACATGCATGGCCTTTCATGTTAGATTACTGAATTTCATTCCAACTTTATTACCTTGGTCATCAAAAACATCCATTTTTTTCTGTAATACTCTGTGCAATACCTCTGCACACGACATCTCCTCTTTTTAAGACTGGGCCTTGAAATATTCTTAATAAAATTACCTCTGGGCTTGTTCTTCTACTTCCACTATCAACTGTTGTTAATCTAACTGAAGTTAGTGCCTTGAAGATATTATGGTTCTTTTTCCTAATCAACTTTTCCATTTTAAACAGCAGCTCAGTAGCTCATAGCACTGAACATGCTTCCTTGAAGGACTGAATGATTTATTTTATCTAGAATATCAGTTATCAAATAAAGGGAGAAAGCAAATATTGCAGTGTGGCTCATTTTTCTAATTGCCACTATGACTTCCATTATTTTTGCCTTCACAGGTTGTTTTTAAGCCTTGCGTTACTGAGGTTGGACTAACAGCAAATCTGTAGCTGCACAGGCCGCCTTGGGATACATCAATCTGTAGCCATCACAGATGATGAACAAAGTGCCTTTTAGTTCAGTATTTTCAGAGTTGATTAATAAAAGGTCAGACATTCACACTGCAATACTGATTTCACATCAGGAAAAATACATCTTTCTGAGCCTTTTGGAATAAAGAATTTCAGACTATGGGATGTCTAACAGATTTACTTTGCAACTGCATGAAAACTAACTACTAGGCTATCTCCCCCTCAAAATGCCAGCGAAGTAGACAGTATTTTTAGAAATCTCTATTTCTAATTAAAAAAATCAAACTGGAAGAGGTTCATGCATCTGTTTTTTTTTCTCCCAGCAGGTCACTGAGTCACTACTTCTCTTAAAATTTAACTTTCCTTGTTGCTTCCTCATCATTTCACATGCTGTGAATTAATTGCTATCTAGAATGTTTCACTACAGAAATGAGATCACAATATAAAATACATATTGTGTTGCATTGAGAATCCACACTGGGGTCTTCACAGTAGCCAAAAGAAACTTCAGTTTTAAGGGAAAATGTTAAGCATTATTTCTAAGTGAGAGTAATACTAAATGGCAGTATCCTGAATATTGTGATTATTATCACTGTTCACTGATAGTCCCCATTGTGAGCATCCTCACAGGGATAAACACAGGAACTAAGATCCGCCTGTTCTGGACACAGTTTTTACTCGAAGGAGACTTTTTACTGAGGATTTTGAAGTAGTGTTTATTAATTGAATCTATTTTGGCACCATATTTTCTCAAACAGGACTGTCCTGAAATTATCAGTTCTTCTGAAAACTCATAAATGTGGATTTTTGGCTTGTAATTTTGAAAATCTTGGCTACAATTTTTATATAGCAGTTGTGTCTGTCAAGAGAACACTTAGCCTGAGAGCTCTGCTGGATCTAGAAAACAGAGTACAAAGACATTTTATCTCCTGCTTGTCAGTTTATTATCTTCCTTCCATGTTCCATGTATAGTCACAAATCACTTTTCCTCTCTTCGCAAGCTTTTTCTTCACAAGAAATCCTGCTTAAGGGGGCAGCCATTCTGCCTATTCCTTGAATTACCAAGAATGTTAATAAAATGTAATGAAATACAAAGTGTTCATATTAATGAGACTTTAGAGGCTTCTAAAATATTTGGAGCAATAATATCTCATGGATTGTTTTGGAGTGTTCTCTGTAGAGGTCAACTGCGGTGTGATCTCTGAAACCTGTGGCTATACTGTAGCCTTAGGAAACCTGTGTAAAAATAAACCACATTGCTTTGATAGACCAAAGCAGCCAGCAGGAAATAATGGGAGAACTATACACCTCTGATCACCGATGGCATGAGAGAGGCCATTAAAACAAATAATATAAATGAGCCTGAGATGGCTATAAGACCGGCAAGGTGATTAATGCTTGTGGTGACAAGTCGGAGGCATAGGAGGAGATTAAAGATTAAGTTAAAGGTAACAGTGCTAACAGGCCTTTTCCTGCCCAGTGCTTCTAATTGCTCATTCTTCCTGCAAATCCAATGGCCAGCACTGCCTGTGCAGCACCACATTCCTCCCTGAGACTTGTCAGACTGGTAGATAAATGAAATAGTTTTTTCTTTTAGAGCACTTTGTTCTGCCTTCTCCTCACCCCTGCTTTTTTTCCTTCTTTTTTACTTCCTTTGTCTTTTTTGCTCATTCTGTTACCACTTGGGCACATAGGAAAAACATTCTGAAGTCAAGTGGAAGCTGCCCTCATTTAGACAGTGTCCTGCACTGGTATGGGAAGGTGTTGGTCCAAACCAACCTCTGACTGCCTGCCCGAGCTGGTGCACTCTGCAGAGATGAGGCTACCAGGAGGCATTTCCAAAGCAATTGTTCAAAGAACAGCAAAAACCTTTGGTATCAGAAAAGCTCAGTCTCCTGAACCATTAAGGCTTAGCTGTAGCATATCTACTGCCTTATTTGCAGAAGGTTTTAACACTTGACCTGAAAAGTCAACAAAAGAATCACCATCTCCCATCTTAATAAATTAAGTTCTATCTTCTCTAATCACTTCCTACAAACACACAAAGTCATCTGTTTCCTTTTGGCTTAGATCTTGTATACTGTTGGAGGAAGAAGGTCTACTTTTGTCAGCACTCATGCTAAATTTATTTGCTTTTCTAGTTCAAGGAAAAAGCCTGTAACTCTGAAAGTCATCCAGTGCATTTATTTATTTATTTTACTCCATTTGATTGATACGTCTTTGTTCTGAGCTCACACAGAATGGACCACAACTACAGTAAAAGTGCCTCTGCTTAAAACGCTTCCAGAATATGCACGTGCTCCACTCCTGCGCTTGCCTTGCGTGGGAAGAGACTTGACCTTAGGTGAAGGTGCACCGAATTCAGAAGTGCTCCATCAGGAATCTCTCTGGCTCATAAGTGCAGAGCTTGGCAATTATTCAGACTACTTTGCTGTATGTAACTCTGCTCCTTAAGTTACAAGTGTGGGTTCTAAAGCTGAGATGGAAATAGGGCAACTAATTTGCACTTAAGGTCCTGACTTCCCTTTGAGCCTTAGAAACCTTTCACCCAGCTCAGTGGGCAGAGGGAGTCACTTGGAGAAGCAGAAATGTCACCCTTAGATATCATCAGTGCCGACATATGCAAATAGAAGGATCTACTGCTGGTTTGTAATTATTCATTGGCTCTTTTTAGTATAATTAAGGAAACATGCTGTAAAAAATGATGTTTAGCACTAGTCTTTCAAATAATTTGTGTAAATATCAGTGATGTACTGGTGCCTGTGAATGTATGTATACACATGTATTTATTTATTTCATGTTTCATAGGCCACCAAGATTTATTGTCCTTGGTAGTAAATATTGACCTTGGATTTATCTCAGTCAATGTTTACCTCTTAGGCCAATAAATCTTGAGGTTCACCTTAACAGAAGTCGATATCTGCTTAGTGTTCAGCTCCATCATTAATATAAATATTTTAGTGACCTTTGCATGTATTAGTCTATTTTTTAAAGTCAGCTTCATGTTAGAAATTCTGTGGCACGTTGACAGTTTATTTTTCAGATCTGTTTATTCATCTAAGATTTTCTTTTAATAACCTCTGATACCACTGTGGAGGTGTTGCTGAAAGTGTTTAAGTTTTCTGAGGTGAATCTCAGGAATGTGAATGCAGGTTGCTCTATCAGATGAAGAGGGAGGTGGCCTGTAGTACCGCTGTATATTTGTGTGGTTCATCATGTATTTACTTACTACCAGGGTCTATGCGTTGCTTTGATAGCTGGGACTTCTCTGTTTTTTTTTCAAGACTTTCTTTGCATGGGTAAATCTTTTTGAGATTAAGTGTTTGCTTTTCTGTGTATGTCACTGAGTTTAGAGCTAGCAGGGACCTTTAGACCACCTAGTCCGACCTTTTTATCTCTCTGCCATCTTTATCTCCTCTATTGAAGAAACACTTCTTGCTGAGTTTCTCCTCCCCTCTCTTCTGACCTTCACTAAGATAAAATTTCTCTGCAGTGTCCTTATTAAAATTATCTTTTTAAATTTCATTTGATTTGGTGTGCTAGCACCTCAGACTTGATTCCATCTGAAGTGTCCCAAGTCTAGAACTTTGCTTTGTGAGTTTCTCCAGGCTGTCACCCTTAAACATTGCCCTTTCCTGCCTGGATGCTTAGACAAGAGCATTGTCTCTACATGTTATCTGGAGCCATTCAATTGTGGGTGGGGTCCAGCCTGGTTGTCCTTCCCCTGAACAGTGAGAGGCAAAGTGGAGAAACACCTGGGATCTTCTTCCACCTTTTCCAGCCACAGAAACATGTAAAGGAAACATACAATATGGGTCCACAGGTTGTGAAACCTTCTCTTTAAAATAAAACATCCTGAAGGTTCCAGGAAAGTGACTTGATTCAGACAGTGAGCTCAACATCTTCCTCATGAGTACTGCATTGGAAAGCACAGGTGTGGCACTCATGCTTACAGGCCATTTCACCAGCACAGATTAGTGACATTGATGTTCTACATCCCAGAATGTTCTCACTCCAAACTCCTGATTCTCCCACTCCCTTTACATTGAATACCTCCTTTTATTTCAAGTCTGAGTGCTGACTGTTCACATGGATAAAAGCTTGCAAGGTTAAACCCTTTGTGAGCCTAGAGAAAAATGTTCTGTGACTGTGGGGTGATTCCTATTACTTGTTATAAAGGTGCTGTCAGGGTAAATGGTTTAAAAACCTTTTGCTTCAGAGCATTCTGATCCCTGTCACATGAAATAGCATAAATGTCAGACAGGGGATTCATATGAATATTCTTTGATGACAAACAAAGACAAGGAATTAGTTGTTCTCTTGTCCTATTTATTCCCTTTAATTGGATTTAAGTGGGGTTTAGTATAGAAATTTCTGCTTTGTTTCTTTATTCTATTTTGGAATTTCATATCCACACAGATAAAGCTTGCTTGCTCTACATTAAAAATATGTTTAAAGGAGTGGAGATGTGTTTCTTAAGCAATAAAATCTACTTTTTAAGACCCAACCTGAGTCAGTTCTCAGTTTACAGGCAGTGTCTTTTAAGATGCTGGTGTTGGAGCAGCTTAAAGCCATGTACACAGCCAAGACTCAGGATTTAGAGCAGTTATACCTGCTGATACATCAAGTCTTCAAGAGGAGGAACTGAGAAGCTTTTTTTTTTTGTTGTTTCAGAGAGATTTGTCAGCTACAGGCCATATCATAGCTGGTTTATGCAAGGGACCTGATAGAGCAAGTACAGCACTTGGCTGGTTTTTGGTGCATGCCTCTAAGTCAGACTGAAGAGCAGCATACTGTTGTCAACATTTGATTCATAGAGTTGTGTAAATGGGCAAAAAATTCCTTTCTGTCATGCCAGAGGCCAAATTAAACAGAAATCTGTGAACCAGAGGGTTATTTAGTTGGGAGGAAGCAACATGAGTCGTGTGGTAATATATTCCTGCAAGTTTTTTTGTAGTTTGTTTCTGGGCTGAGTTTGTCCTGCTTTGTTCAATGCCATAAAGTAGAACTCTTCCTGCTGAGCAATTGCTTAAACATTATACTGGCGAGAAGGCAAACACGGGGTTACCAGAGCCAAGGAAAAGGTGCTTGAAGGTTGGGACTAAGAGAGACTGCAAACGTCTGCGGTAATACTGATCCACCAGCCAGCCCGGTGAATTCTTCATGTTCCCTTTCAACCAGGCATTTAAAAAATGTCCTGCAGGTATGCAGGAAGGCATATACACTACTGCTCTTCCCCTCTCCTATCCCAGCAACGCTTGTGAAAACCCAACATAGCTGAGATTTCCAGATCTGCTATCACACCGTGGAAAGATAAAAGCAGACCAGTGCACATTACTCTGCAGAATCTGGTGCTGGGCACTCTTGGTTTTGTTGTTTGCAGCAGAATGGAGAAGAAAGAGATGAGTGCCAGGTTTGCCAGGCAGGGTTTGGAAACGCAGCAAACTGCTGGGGAATTTGTGCTACAAGGGTCGATGTAGTAGGTACTGCTGCCAGTGCTGCTGGTGGGGGTTTTGGGGATGTTTTTGATGCATATTTTAGTGGTTGGGGAAGACTCGGAAAGAAAATTACTAGGAAAGATGGAACAAAGCAATGAAACTGTGTTTGAGTTTAGTTACATAGAGATGAAGAAAGTGCACCCTTAGGTTTTGTGCATCTACAGATTTAAACAGCTCTTCATACTTAAAAAGCTCCTTGTCCTTCAGAACCCTGCAAATACAGATCACTTAAGGAAAAAAATGCATGTATCAACTGATCTGATCGATCTCTTTTTTTCCCTCCTTTGAACTAGCAGAGCTGCAAGAAGTTCAGGCTGCTTAATTGCGATAGTTTGCTGAAAAGCCGCTACAAAAGAAGTATTTATTGTCTAGGGAAATTTTATCTCTAGTTCATTTTATTGTAAAAGATTCTATCTCAGAAATGCTGTGAATCAGAGATGAAGGGGAGTAATGATAAACTGAGGAAAAACATAAGGAAAATGTGTGGGTGTATGAGTTTGCACATGTCTGTAAGCTATAATAGATATGCAAATAGAAAGGCAAGTGCTTGTGGACATGCGGTTTTGTGTCAGCTCCGGATTTTATTCATCAGCTATTTAACACTAGATTTACACACTTTCACAAAATAATTCCAACTCATTCTAGGGAGCCTTTATCAGCTCTTTTATAATGATTTCATTTACTGATCCAATTATGAACTAAATTGAATCCTATCCACTACCAGAGGTTGAAATGTTTTTATTACACACAGCTGCTTGATATCTCCAGGTGTGGGAGCACACAACAAGGGTGGAAATTAATTAAGCGAGATGGGGGAGATGGTTGCAGCCGTATGTTCTGTGCTTGTCAGCCAGAGGAGACGCATGTCAAACACTGCTTGATTAGTTGCAGCACACGCTTCTCTGATTCGCAGCAGGCGCCCACTGCACAGGGACTCGGGAGCTCCAGCTTTGCAGACCCTTAGCTTCAGTCTCTAATAGCTTCTGAGCTTTTTCCAAGGCACTCCATATTGATGCACATGTTATCAAAGGAGCCTAGGAGTTTCCTGATGCACAAAACTATGCGATAGGAACAGGCTAAGAAAATCCTCAGATTGCCTTTATATTGAGCATCGTGTCATTCTTTATCATCCTGTCATTCCCTAGCATTAACTTCTTTAGCATTCTTGCAGTATCCTGATTGCTGTTAATGACAAGGGCCACCAGGCATGGAAAAGAAAAGGTTTTTACTCTAATATACCTAATAGTTATTTTATCTAATTTTGTGCTGATAGTTGCCAGGCACAGGTGCTCTCTTGTAACACTCCAACCTTTCTTCTAGGTGCTGAACCCATAGTCATAAAAACAGTGTTAAAAGTGATTATTGCAAGGAGTGAAAAAAAATGTAAATGAAAATAAAATCATGAAAATAGATAAATATTGTGTTCATGCCCAAGTTCCTACAAGGACAACAGTTTGTTTGTAGCTTTCTCTGAATGGGAAAATTGGATGAAGTATTTGTATTAACCTTTCTCTGTCAACAGTCTGCAAATGATAGGGATGTGAGAAAACCCATATTACATGTAATTCCTTTTTCATGAAAGAATGTCCTCCCTCTGAATCTCAAAGGCAAACAAAAACCCATTATTACTGTAGTGGGGCAGTGGGTATCTCTCTTAATGTAAAAAAGAAGGTAACCTACATAGTATGTTTTCCCTCATATTTATTAATGTACATATGAAATACAATTTAGCATAGCTATTTAAGATAAGGTCTTATGTCCCTGTATGGGAATATCACTAGGGATATAGTGTGGTATGACCTCTCTATGATGAAGGACATCATCATATACTCCAAGAGATCATATACTAGTGCATTTATAACTGCAGGCCTCTGGGAGCTCTTTAAATCTCAGCAAATACTGATTTGTTTTCAAAGAACTTCATCTGTAGTGGCCAAGAAATCGGGCCATGTTGATCAGTGGTCTTTGTCAGTGTCATTTTCCAAGGGCTTCTCTAGCTGTATTAGCTGGGTAGTAAAGTAAGGTTGAGGAACAGTGCACAGTCACTCTCTAGCTTCATTGGGATAGTCCAGAAGAGGGAGCTTGAAATTAAAGAGTGAAGAGATTCAAAAGTACCAGGAGGAATAAACTGCTCACATAAGGAACTTTATTGTGGTCACCTCTTATCATCACTGGAATTTACTTCATGTTAATAACAACAGAGTTATTTGGGGGATGATGGAAACTATTTTCTTTCAGCTATTAAGTTGAAATACTTCATCATGGTATCCAGTGTTGCTTTTAGAGTGTTTGAGAAAGGGACAAGCACTTACGCAGAAAAATGTAAATAACACATCGTAATCTCTGATTTACAGGGCCATCCTTTAGTCAGCTGAGATACACCAACCTCAGTTTGGTGATGCCAGGGATGAATTTGGCCCCTTTGCCTGAAGTACCTGGTTTGTCACTGAGCTAAGCATTTCCCCAGGTTCTTTCTACAATGTCAGTGCATCCAAGTAACACTTTGTTTTTTGTAATAGTGATGCATTTTGAGCTTTCTCAAAGTAAAAGCTTCACTAGAATTTGCCTGCATCATTGCTGAACCTTTAGAATATATAACCTTCATCAGCGTCTCTACCTTTACATTGCAGTCTGGTACCTGCTGGCTAAGGAAAGAGTTCCTAATCGCTCCTGTACCTGTACGGAAAGAAGTTTTCTGTAGTTTAGTATGTGAGTTTCACTCTCTCTGTGTATACAAATATGTAGATATATATATTTGTGCTTTTCAAATAAGTAGGAAGTATATTTTGTTGACTTCAGTTTCTCTGGGTTGTTGGATTTTTTTTCTTGTTTTTCTTTTGGCATTTAAATTTCCACACCCAATTCCTTCTTCCCCCCCCGGAATCTTGTTCCAAGATGAAAATGTTAAAAAAGGCTCACAGAAACAGGCTGACAGAAGCAAGCAAAGAGATGTGATAAAATTCAACTGAAATATCATTTTAGCAGAGCCTTATTGTGGGTTTAACCTTTTACAAAGAAACTTAATTTTGAAGTAATTTCACAGTGAAAAGAAGATTTTCTGAAGATATCACAGTAGGATATTTAGACAGTTTTGAAACTTTTAAGACGTTTGAAGTGGGCAATGACATCAGCTGTTTTCCACAGGAATATTCAGTTTCAGCAAACTGGATATTTTTCCCCAAGCAAACTGTTACTCAATTTCTAATCAAGGCCTCTTGATATACACAGACTGTGGAAGAGCAGTGGTACTGATGTGAAGTTGGGATACAGTCTCAATTATCCAAGCAATTATCCATGTGGCTATCCCTGCATCGGTACACAGAGGGCATATTTTCCATGCATTATGCATGGGATTTCCTCCAGCTGGCTCCTGACTCACCCTCCCCTGCTGCCCCCATGTTTCATGTCTGCATTTGAGCACAGTACCACCTCATTGTGCCCACTAAGAGAAGCTTAGTGCCAAACCCAGGGCTTCCGGGAGGTGGAAGGGGTTTCCAGACAACCTTACTCAGACCTCCTGCTCAAAGTGGGTCCATTCAGAGTTGGCTGCTCAAACCAAGAGCCTTGCCCAGTTGAGTTTGGAAACAATCCCCTTCCCTGGGTCCCTAATTCAGTGTTTGACCACCCTCATAGTGACTTTTTTTCTTTGTATCAGGTGGTAGTTTCATCTACTTCCAGCTGTGTCTGTTGTATAACGTCCTTCTTCTGTGCACCTCTAAGAAAAGTGTCTTCTCTGCAGCTATCCATTAAATATTCATAGACAGCAGTAAGTTCTCCCTGATTGCCTTTTCATAAGAGAATAAACACAGCTCTCCCACCTTCTCTTCATCTACTGTACACTCCAGGTATATTGGTGGCCACTGTGATCTCGCATCTGTTTGTGGTTGTCTTTCTTGCATAGGGAAGCCCAAAACTGGATGAGGTACTCCAGGCTGTGTAACAAGAGTTGAACAGGGGGAAATAACCAACACCTTCAGTCTGCTGGCTACCCTTCTGTTGACACAGCCCAGCCTGTTGTTGTCCTATGACAACCTATGAAACTGATCTGCCATGAAAGCCTCGGGGAAGCTGCCCCATGTATATCAGGGTCTGGTAGAAGTGATGGTGTGTGGCTGCAGCCTGGCATGAGACCATGGGATACATAGCTGGACATACATGTGGTGTTAATGCCCTCCTCTACCTCCTAGCATCCATCAGATACCTTGCAACCAGGTTTCTTATGCAGACAGGTTAATGGGTCTCAACTGGGATTTGCTGAAGAAAGTATGGGTCTTCTTCGACCTCGTGACAGGTTAGGTAGAGATGATCCATGCCTCTTGGACAGGCGTGATACAGCCAAGGCATGATCTCAGTGAAATGGTGCTTCTGAAGGGTGCATGGGAGGAAAGATGCCAAGGCAAAAGCACTGGGGTCAGGTGTGGGGCTGGACCTTGTCACTCTGGAGCCACAATGCTTGGCCCCTTTTTTTACCTCTCATTTCAGTAGGCCATGGTGGATGTTTTGCCAGATGAAAATCCCTGCAGAAACTCTTTCTCTTTGAAAGCTGTTGTTAACATGTGGAAGGTGATGTGAACCATTGACATGTAGATGTATAAAGTCTGTAAAATGGATTGACACATTGCTCATAAAGTTGCATTTAACTCATATGATGAAATAATTAATGAACCTATAAAGGAATTCATAAAACAGTGAAAGTGGAAATGCTTCGCAGAAGTAGATGCCAGGTTTTTATTTCTTCCTGTTTCGCATCAGTTACATGGATTTGTGACTTACTAAATGTTATGGAATTAGACATGGGCTTTAATGTTAACCTGCCCCTCCAAATGCCTTCTCATGTGTGGTTTCAAAGATGTATGTGGTCATTCTGGTAAAATTAATGCAGGTCTTAAGTGTAATTCTAACTAAACGTTGGACTTCATAATGAGGTGACTAAATATTCTCAATTGTTAGTAGCTTTATGTGTTGCTGTAATTACTTTGTTGCTGACCTAACATGAAAAGGAATTAACAGAAGCAAATGGGTAGTGTTTTTGTTAAGGTTTCACTAGTGGCTTGCTCTTTTAGGTACATGCTTGCGGTACCACATATTTGATTATAGCCGGTGTAAGCTGAAGGCTGTTACTTTTAAATACATGTGAAAAGGAATCTTTTGTTTTGTCTGTGTGCATTGCTTTTATTCTCAGTAGCTAGTAAATACTGGTAATAGTTTCACAGCACAGCAATGTTGTACATCAGCAAGTACTTGCAGTGCTCCTTGGAACAAACATTATGGTTCTGGAGTGAGTTCAGAGGAAAGCAATGAGGCTGGTAAAGGGACTGGAGGGAAAGTCTTATGAGGGGAAGCTGAGGGAGCTGGGGTTTAACCTAGAGAAGAGGAGGACACCTTATCATTCTCTGTAACCCAATGAAGGGAAGTTGCAGACAGGTGGACGTCAAGCTCTTCTCCTAAGCAAGTATTGATAGGACGAGAGGGTATAGCCTGAAGCTGTGCCAGGGGAGGTTTGGTTAGATGTTAGGAAGCACTTCCTCTTGGAAAGGGTGGTTGGACATTGAATGGACTGCCCAGGAAGGTGGTGGAGTCCCCATCCATGGAGGTGTTTAAGACAAGATTGGACATGGCACTTAGTGCTATGATCTAGTTGATGTGGTAGCATCAGGTCATGGGCTGGGCTTGATCTCAGAGGTCTTTTCCAGACTCAATAATGCTGTGATTCTGTGATCAAAACCTTAAACTTACACATGGTATTTCATTCATGTAATATACCATGTATATGTTAAATACAGTACCATGTACATAGTAAAGTACTGCATTTCTTCCCTCACTGCACAGATGTTAATTGAAGCCAGTTTAGTCTAAATTCTATGCTCTTCATCCTTGCTGGGCAGGAGAAACAGTTGTTAGAACCATTGCTAGAAAGTTATTATCTTTTCAGGAAATGAATCATAAGAAAGTCTTAGACATACACAAGAGGAGAGCCACCCCCCAACTTTGGAAATCTTAAAATAGTACCCAGATACAAGAGCTACAGCTAAAGAAAGGTGGAGTTACTATGTTTACTAAACTGTAAAGGTATGCAAGCAGGAAAGGTTTAAAATTCTGGAATCCTCCTGCTAGGGCAGCCTCACTTGGAGAAAATGTGTGTCTGTTGTTGAATTATGCCAGAGCAGCTACATATCTGTTAAAGCTATCCTCAACAATACAGGGCCTGCTTTGTTTTGCTTGAGAGATAGCAAAAGGAGAAAAAAACCCTGCAAAGCACACACACTGGAGGCTTTTTGAGTCTGCCTGCACAACGAAGTTGTTCTGATTGAACTCTTGACAAATTATAACCTGCAGGTACAGTGAGGATTTTCCATTTTTGCCTAACACATACACATTTTGTCTCTTCCATTTTTCCTTCCCTGCAATGCATTCAGCACAGCAAGGGCTGGAAAGAAATCTGATTGTGAAACTGATAAATTGTCTTACATAGTTTCCCTATTTTGGCCATTGCCATGGTCTGGTTTTAAAAGTGCTTGGAATCCTCCTTCTCTTGCTTTGTTTTAATAAGCTTCTTCTCTCTTGCCCATTGCCAGTGCTACGTTACCTACAGTGTGCTTTTCCTTTTGTCTATCTCATACTCTGTGTTGACTCAGAGCAGCCTCGGTGTAAAAGCAGATGAGATGATTTATTTTTATCACTCACTTGTCATGAGAAAGAGAACCTCTTGGCCCTGCCCTCCCTGCTGGCTTGCTCTTTGCACAGCCATTTGCATCTTGGCAGTTGGGGGCAATAAAATGCTACTGAACTAAATCAGTGGAGTGTTTCATCATGTTTAATTTTCAGCCCGTGTGATACACTCTTTGCTGGTCCAAATAGCTGCAGTCTCATTGATTTGAGAGTTTTCCTTCTTTGCATGAAAGTGGACTTGGCTTATGATGGACAGGTGGCCACAAGCCATTACAGGTGACAGACAGCAGAGGAGGAGCCCCTGTGATTTCAGGTCTGATCACAGTTGCTTGCAATTCTCCTGTGCACCCATGGAAGACACTCTATGTGTTAAAACTTGCTGCAAGCCTTTGATATCTTTGACCTTTTTGAAGAAGCCTTTTAAATTTTGATATTCCCGTAAAAGACAGATGGTATTTTTTGATTGAATAGATAGAGATTTCATGTCTAAACACATTTCTAGGTTTCCCTTTGTTGGACTAGTTCACTGCTCTCTGTATGTTCTGTGCTGCTCACAATCATTTGTTTTAGTTTGTTTATGAATGATTCTATCAAAAAGTTACAAAGAATTGAATGTGCAGAAACTACCCTGGAAAACATTAGTAATGTCCTGCTGGAGTCTCCCTTTGGGTTCAAATTCAGGTACATACAACTACACTCCAAGCTGAAAACTGTCCTTGATACCTTCCGATGGGAACAAATATAGGACTCCAGGTGTGCTGAGTAACCAGAGGCAGATCCTCTGAAAGAAGGTAGGGAAGCTGTGAAAAAGCTTCAAAGCCTGTCAGAAGCTTTGGCTCTGGAGAGGGTGAGAAAGAGCCCAGAGCTGGTGCCCTATTTTCTTCTTCCATCACCTGAACAAGTCATCTGGAAGCAGGGCAAATGATACATTTTCAACAAAATATGGGAATGCCTCTGAGCAATTGTCATTTATAGCAGAATCATAAAAACCCTGACGAACAATCAAACTGTTTCCGTATCAGTTCAGTGCACAGCATAGCTTGCACGGTTGGTGTCAACAGCTAAACTGCTGGGGCAGGGACAGAAGACAGAGGCTGCTGTGTTCTTGGGACTGCAGCTCAAACAGAAGATGAAATCATGGTAGTTCAACATTGGGCGAAGACTTAACTACTGATTTTCCAGCTTTCTGTTGATGCTGGAATAAAATCTGCTTGTGCTTGACAAAAATGTTGGTTGTTGGGAATGCCATTTGGTGTGTTTGGCCCTAATTACTTAACAGAACCTTCAAACCCAAGAAATAGAGTTACCTGCCTTTGCAGACCTGTAGGAGAACATAGCCTTTGCTTGGTGGTGAGATAGTTGCAGCACTGTATTTGTAATGGCTTTTATTTTTGTTATTGTAATGGTCAGGGAGCGATTTTGAACATCTTATAAACAGGTGCATAGTGCAGGAAGAAAACAATAAAACATGTTTTTGGCTGTGGCCACATTGTTTATGCCTTGAGCAAGTGCTGCTTCTTAAATGATTCAGTACTTAAAGCTTGTTTTCTCTACCTAGTACAGACCCAGGACACAGTGCTAAAACTGAAGCTGGATGTTTATTGGAGAGGTGGGAAATAATGTTTGTAGTTTCAGATTTTGACTTGGGTCAGGAACAAATTGTTCAACATTCTGGTGTATTGATCCTTGTGACAATTTTGTGCTTTCTTCAGATACTGAGGAGAAGAACAAATTCCGAATGGATTCTACAGTTAGTCTGAATTAAATCAAAAGCCAGGTTTCATACAGGGATCATAAGCATTTGGTACTCTAGGAGATGGTAATTTCCAGCAGAGTGGGGATTTTTGCTGGTGTTCTGAATGTCCCAGTCCATGGCTGCTAGGCTGGTAGGTTGAGAGTGTTGAGGCTGACAACAGCTGTATGAATGGTCATATTATTTATCAAAGATATGCCCTTGTTTAACTTTGGAGAGATAGATCATTGTCACTGTGATCTGGGTACCTTGTATGTCTGTGTGTTCATATGGGTTTAAGACTAAAGGTTGATGACATGTTGATCATGTCATCCTTCATGTCCTTCATTAGGCTGGACATTAGGAAATATATTTTTCAATAAGGAATAGTCAGGGATTGGAACAGACTGCCCAGGGAGGTTGCTGAGTCACCATCCCTGGATGTGTTTAAGGTAATTTAGATGTAGTGCTTAGACGTCTGGTCTAGTGGTGAACTTGGCAGAGTAGAGGTTATTGGCTGATCATTTCAAGGGTCTTTCCCAACTTGAACGATTTTGTGGTTCTATGATTCAGAATTCTCTGAAAATCCAAGTCTTGGTCTAATAAGATTAAGACTTAAGTGACATGCATCATACATGAGGTGTTAGAGTATTTATACTAATATTCTGCTCCAATGCTACACAGCAGAATATCACCGTAAGACTGCTGTTGCTGCTAATAGACTTTGGGATCATTACACCATCAGCTGAAAGTTTGGGTTAGTGAGTTTTAAAGAGAGCTTCTTTTGATAAAGCTAAAAGGTCCTGTAGAATTTGGAACATTTTGGAGAAGGGTGCAGTGCTATGCATAATTTATTGGGCACTGTTTGTACAGTCAATTGTTAAGTTATAAATAAAATAGAGGCTTAAAACAAAGATGAAAGGGTAAATCTGTGGGTAGTTATTTCCTCTGTATTTCTATTTTGAAAGTTTGTTCAAACAGTCACATGTTGGTTTGGTTATTGATATTCACAGTGTTGTTCCTATTTTTGGATGTATCACACTGAAGACTTTCTTCTGTGCCTCTCAGAGTGCCTTTCGCCCAGCAAATGTTCTGCAGGCTGCAGAACTCTTGTTAAAGCTCTGTGAGGTGCCCAGGCACGGCCAAGGGGAAAGAAACAACAGGGAGACAAATGAAACTCTGTCATACTGAATGTCCAGGTCCCAGAGCTGCTGAAGGACAGACTTGCCTCATTGATATAAGGTCCCTTAGTTACAGTTCAGCACCTCATCTGTGGTGGTTTATCCCTCTCCATCTGAACTTCAGCTCCCATTTCTTTTAGGTGGAGGGCACCAAGGGCTGGCACAGGGACCACAGCCTGCACTAGGCAGATACTTTCTGCTAGCAAAGGCCTCTGAACTAGAGAAATGCTCAACCCATTTAAGATTATTAAAAGTAAGTTTAGTGGGTCTAAGAATACAGTCCATGTATTTTTCAGAATAATTTATTACAGGTTTCTGTGTTGTTGCTCAGAACAAGGTGAGAAAGAAGTTTGTTCTTCAAGCTTCTGGGCAGGCTTCTGTCCATGGTTGAGGTATTTCCCGAACATGAGAAGAAATAGCACAGGGTGGGCCTGACAAAACCACAAGGGTAAAATATATCATGAGCTAAGTGTCCCTTGCAGGTACTGTGGAGCAGTGGGAGGTGCTTGTTTTGAAATGTCCTAGTTCTCTTATAAGCAGTGCTGATGCAGAGCAGCAGTATTGAGCAAAAACATTGTGGCCGTTGAAGAGGAAAGACATGACCAATGTGAACTTCAGAGTGAAACATTTCCTAGAACTGAGCCTGACTAAATTCTGAAACAGTTGAACAGGAAATAAGCTAATAATGGGATTTTACAGTATGCATTTCCCATATAAGGCATTGAAATGTAGCATGGGTTTGTTTGCTGATCTTCTGGCTATTTTGATGAAAATTTTAGGTTTCTTCACTGTTCATGCTCTGTTCTGACTGTGAGGATGTTCCGTTCCAGGGTGAAGTGTTTCATCTCCTCTGTGTTAATGGTGGTCCCTGGATGGACCATTCCTACACCAGACCAGGGAATAGGCTAGTTAACAATTCCGCTTTGCTGCCTTTTGTTTGTGTTGGGGACCTGTTTCCTTTAGCCCTTGAGACTGATGCATAGGAAGGGGAAGAGAGGTGGGGAGCACCCGTTTTGGTGTGGTTCATGCTTCTGAAAATAAGTTCCCCAAAATCTGATGCGGGGAAAGGAAGCCCTGGCTCCACGGAGCCTGCTGTCTCCCTCAATAAACAAAGGACTAGATTTGGGCATGTTGCCCAAAGTGTTGGTGCAGGGTGCATTGCCGTCCTTACTGCTCTGCCTGGCCTTTTAAGGATATGTGACAGTATGCTGGAGACCACGGTAAGGTGTGTAATTCAGCGATGATTAATGAGCACAAGGCTCTTCTGCAGCTTCAGTGGTTCAGTAGCATTGGTCAAATTCCCATCTCACAAGTAACTCACTCAGATTTTCAGAGTTTGGCCACTTCTGCACTGCAAGTGCAATCTCTTGCCAGCTCTTATGCTAAATTAATTTAGAGCTACTTACCTCTCCAAATGTGCTCTGTATTGTGGAACAGGTTTTGCTTGTAAATGTGAGGCCAGATGTTCAGAAGAGGAGAGCTCCCTTTCAGGCATCTAGCAATTACTGCTGTGACACATACCAATGGCAGCTGAACATCTCAAATCTGTCTGTGCTGACAATAAAGCACGCAGGCTGGCTAGTTTGTGCAGTGCTATAAAAGGTGGCCTATATGTGTATAATTCAGAAGTTCTTTCAAAATAGCATGTGCTGAATCACAGTCTCGTTTAGTTTTAAACCACAGCTTGTGCGTAGCTACTTATTTTGATTTCTTGCCAATCAGGGGCTCATTTTCCAGTTACAACTAACATTTTCCTTCTCTTTTTCTGAAAAATCTGTTAATGAAGGCTAGACTAGACAATGAAGGTTGGTCTGCTGGCTAGATAAGAAACAGGTCTGATTCACTGATAATATTTCTTTTTTCTCCCCAGTGACATATTCGATGCCATGTTCCCTGTCACACACATCGCGGGAGAAACAGTCATACAGCAGGGTAATTCTTCCTCTCATTTTTTCCCTCCTGTGTTTGCTAAGATGATACAATTCACATCTCTCCACTTGAGATTCCACCCTCTTTGTTTAACCATTCTTAATGTACAGTATCTTAATGTGCAGCTGTGTCATCAGCTCATGAGTGAAGGTGTTTTGCTACACGTGCAGAGGTCTCCTACAAAACCACACCAGTACATCCACACCAGTAGATCTTCAAGGTTTCAGAGTGCTACAGTTAAATGTAGATAAGTAGCACTTCAAATGAAGATGTTCTTTCTTGAACTGAAGGTAGCCAGGAAGTAAACCACAGCTCAGAAGGCGTAAGGGTGGCACAAGCTAGCTGAGAGTAATTAGAGATGGAAAACATTTTCATGCATGTTGGGAATATTCAACACCTCCTTGTGCTGTATCGTAGTTATCACACTTGGCAACTTACCTGCATGCCTGTAGCATGTTGTGGAGGACTCCGTTGCCCTCAGGCTATATTAAAGCCTCTTGTGTGTTTACATTGAATGAAGTGTTAAATCAGTCAGAAGAGATAAATTAATGCAATTGAAAGATATCAATAGGAAGAAATCATAGCCATATTTTGATTTATGAAGGCAAGCAGGCAAGGATATTTCAGAAAATGAATCTCTGTGGAAGTAATCTGGTATACAAATATGTACAGGATTAAATATGGAGGATTAAATAGTTTAGCAGACCTTCAGGAAACAATCACCTTTTGTGTTTTGTTTCCAGGTGATGAAGGAGACAATTTCTATGTGATTGACCAAGGCGAGGTGGATGTAAGTAAACTCCCAGAGTATAATATTTATTTTGAAGCTACATAATAAAATGGTATGCTCTGGCACACAGCTTGATCCAGCCATGTGCTGTGGTTCTCTCTCTTTTCTTCTTGAAATAGATTTCACTGGATCGGTCTCATTACTTTGCTTTTGTTGTGTTAAGTCATTTGTACATAATTTTATAATTGCCATGTTTTACATCCTAGCTTATTTGTCCATTCCAAGGGGGAAAATACGGTATCAAAACCCAGCAAATGACATTATCTTCAGAACCCTAACCACACCTGGAGGTGTGCAGTGTTTGGCAGAGCGGGCCACCATGCTGGAATGCACCTGAGGGTTCAGATCAACCATAAGGAAAATATTTTCTTTAATCAGTTAACTTAGCTCATGTGCTGCTTTTTTTCCCCCAAATTGAGATACAGCCTCAGGCAGAGAGTTTCATCTCAGAAACCTTAATTTGCTTTTAAAATTAAGTCCAAATATATGAACAATGCAGCATATTACTAAAGCAAGGATTATTATAAGTGTAAAGTGATCTGTTAGACCACAAAATGTTTACAGGCGTATGCAGTGGTTTAATCAGCAAGTCTTTGAAAAGAACCCTCTCTCTGAACCCGCTTCCAAAGTCACAATCTATTCACCTCTTACCATTATGATCCCATATGAAACTCATCCTTTTGCAGTTTACTGCGAGTTCCATATTCAACTGAATTTTCTACACACATCCACGGTTGTCAGACAGGACCGGCCTGCTTGTTAGCAGTGTTGCTCTTCAGATGTTGAGTTTTGTTTGGCATATTTAAAGAAGAAAGTGATTTATTTTTTTTAAAACCGGGCAGGAGGCGCACGGTTATTTTAGTGAAAGTTATTTTTTTAGTCTGTTTGGGTCAGGAGACCGTCTAATTGGTATTGTTGGGAATTGAGAAACCTCACATGCTGCCTCTGCCTCTGGAAGTTGCTCCTCAGGAAATCCGTGTGACTCACAGTTCCTATCAGGCATACCTCTCTATAGCAAACACTGCCACATCCACGGGGCCAGAGAATAAAAGAGCAATATTTATAGAACAGTGCTAAAACTTAGTTTTAATGTAATTGGCTAGAGCCTGATACTGAGCTTAATGAGCTCACTGGCTTTGAATCAGACCTGCAGACATACGCAAATGCACATATTGAGTTATAGATTAATCCTCTTTAAAAATAATTTGTCCTCATACAAAACCTTTAGGGAAGCTTTCTTTAGTTTTTGGCTCAGAGACAGAGGGGGACTGAATGACATCAGAAAACAGTCTGCAAATTCCTTCCAATTAATTGCAAAAAAGAGAATCTGCCATATGAACACATTGCCTTTACAGAGCAGTGACAAAATCGGGAAAGTAAACGTCCAGGGCCTCACCAACCTTGTGTTTGCTGGTGAAACCACTGCATGAGATGTTTGTGCATTTTCTGTAACTGGTGGTTACCTCTAGCACCCAAGGTGGCTGTGGCTCTGCAGATGTTGAGAGAGAAGCACTTGCTTGGAGCACCTAACAAGTTGGTGTACCAACACCAGTGGATGATCTCTCTGTCTGGTAAGATGACATTGTAAATTCCTCCTCAGGTGGCATCTACGCAGAATAATGTTTTCTACATCATGTTATAGTGTATCAGAGTTTCCTTCCTTCATCCTGTTGCACCTGACCACTGTTCTTCCCATCTTCTCCATGTCCTCTGATGGGTGCTTTCTCCTTCCTAAGCTAGGTCAAAACACATGCTATCCTATGTTTCTTTGCAACATGCTGTGGAAGGCACAAAAAATATTTGCTTACCCAGGAGTAATTAGCAACTATAGAAGGTACCTACATTAACTGCCTTTGCTGGGAAGCTGCAGGGAGGGGAGCCCATCTCCCCCTCCAGCGTAAAGTCTATATTAGTGCAGTCAGTGCAGAAGAAGTTGCTCTTGTATAGAGCAGCAGCTCCCAGACCTCATGGCTATGCCACACTAGTACTAGTACTAGTACTCTGGGCAGCAGTGCTAAAATCCTTATTGTCTGAAGAAAATCCATCCCACTAGTAAGCATGCTTCAATTCATTTAAGCCTTGCCAGATCCTGTTTTGGCATACTTCCACTCTTCTCCAAGAAAAAAAACAACTTGGAGAGTAGACAATTGACCCCGAGACTTAAAGCCTCAAGCCATTTTCTGCCTAGTTCAGCTGGTGTTGGCATATGCCTGGAGGCTTTTAACCCCAGGCCAAGCTATCTGCCTTTGGCATTTCCCTGGGTGCAGGGAAGCGACAGGTGTACCAGGACTGGTGGAATCAAGGTTAACAATTTACTCTGAGAACTTCATGACTGATAAACACCCAGACATTCCATACGCTTGCAAAAGAATACAGGTAAAGGAGGTTAAGATTGCCACCATAAAATTTCCATCCCCTGGAAAAAAGTCATGGCAAACTGAAAAAAATGTATATCTTCTATGCAATCAAAGCCAAACAAAACCCACCACACAGCCAGAGTAACAAAATCAGGGTATGGTGGTTTGAGTTTAAAAAACTCCGATCTTTGAAAGTAATTGACTGTTAGCGTGCTGGCAAAGGCATCCCAGAGAATAAGAGCATTCCAGTGTTTGCCCTAAAAAATTGTAAGAGTCAAATTAGAATTACAAGAAAGCAATTAAATATAACAACACTTTATCATCAACTCTTAGAGTTTCTTAGGGTATAAAAAAGCCTCGTTAGCACAGAATGAAGTGTCTGTACTTTCCTTCATGGCATTACTGTGGGCAGTGAAGGAAGCCAGCACACCCAGCATGGACTGTGGGCCAAGGGAGAAGGGCACAGATTACTATGTATAAAAGGAAGGTTTTTAGAAATTAGGCAGAGGCAGGTTTTGGAGAACTTGTGGTTTTCATCTCATACACTGAATACTATGAACCAGGTATGCTTTCACCAAAGCTTGGATGGCAAAGGGCGGTATAGTGTTACCAGTCACAGGCTTCCTCCTTCAGAGTTGAGGAAAATTGTTAACATGAGTTGGCCCTGCAGATGGATGAAGTTTAGGCTAGGTGGAGGATGGCATAAGATTTGAAGTCTTAGAGGTCAGTTGTCTACCAGAAAAATATGAGTGTATGCCAAAAAGTAGCTGGCAGAGCTTAAATTATAGTTTCCAGTAAAGATGTTGAAAGTACCTGCTAAAATATGTGTCTTGCAAAAATCTCTAATCCATATTTCTAAATATAAAAATGACTTCCTGTTTATTATTTTAATCTTAGAACCTCACATTTTTTACTCTAAAAAGCACCATCAGCTGCCCTTTTAAAACAGATGTCATTTTTTTAGACTCGGTAACTTCCCGTTCTATTTAATGTCACAGTAACTTTCTGTACAGTCGTTCTCAAGTTTTCTTCTTGTAAAACAACAGGAGCCAAACTATAGATGGTGAAAATCAAAATGAAGATTTTTTTGGTCTTTTTTGCTTGACTAAATTCCACATTTACTGTGTAAATTTGTGTGTGGAGCTCTACATAAATACAATGGACAATAAATAAGATTTTCTTCAGATTGTGAGTCTCATCATCTTGAAGCCCCTATTCATATATGCAAACTCTCTAATCTGTGCATACAAAAGTGGAACTTGCTTGGTGGTTTATGTGACAATACAGCTGGATTTTAAAACTAGTTACACTTTATTGTTAGAACCCATAGATTGCATTTGGTTTGAATTCTTCTGTCACTAGGTCTTTCAGCTTGAATTTTTAAAGATTCTCAAGCCAGTCTCCCAAGTTCAGTTCATTATTTATACTTAAGAAAAGCAATTTCAGACTACAAATAAAACACTGGCTTTATTTGTAAAAAAGAAATACCATTTGTGTCTAAGGCTTGCTTATTTTTCAAAGAATAAATCAACCTCATCTTCATTTTTGAGTAAACAAATATTAAGGCTTGACAAGACAAAGCACAAATTATTATAAACAGATCTGAGGGGGGGGTTTAACATCTGAAAGTTGCAGTGTCTGAAGCAAATGAAATTGTCCACCTAGATCAGAAAGTGGAAGCAAACAAGCCCCAACTTTTAAATTCACTCTAGAGAAGCTTCAGAGATAGATTTTCATGTCTTTCTTTCAAAGTAAAACGGCTGAATTACTGGTCACGGTAAGTTTACCTTCTGCTCCTCTAGATATCATGAATATGAGTGAAGCCATGATACATTTCTGTTGCATTGAACATTGTGCAACTCATTGCATTTTCTCTCACAGCCCATGAGAAGGAACTTCTGATGTTCACAGGAGATTTTTCCCACTGATCTCCTAAAAGAATAAGGATATAACCAATTGTCTGAGTTTAAGCCTGCAAAAATTTCAGTGCTCATCCTGCATGATGGAAAACAATAGAAATCTGAAGCACTTTTGACCTTTGGCAAGCAGGAGGTCTTGATGGTTTGGTCATAGCTGTGCACCTGCAGTTCTCTGTTCCTTTGCAGCTGCATGAAAGAAGATTCCAGAGATCAGGGAACTGTGATCAGCAGGTCAAGTAACAATTAGGAGTAATTCACCTATGTACTTGCCATTTTGGTGACAGTTCACAAATGTCTCAAACTGCCTGAGCCAAAACTTCAGCCCAGCGTTTTTTAGGGTAAAGAAAGAGATCATCAGAGCAGATGCCATATAACATTGGCTTTCATGAGCTGTTCTGAGTCTAAAATAGCTTTGCTTCCCACACCTTACAAACAGAGATACTTTCCTTTCTACTTCTTTTTAAAAAAATTATTTAAAGGGTTTTGGGAGCTGAACTCCCTGTTAAAGGGCCAAATACTTTGTAATGTTTCATCAATGCACTTTAACTTCATCATGAAGGCAAAATTTGATTGTTGACTTAGACCTTTGCAGAGAATGAAGTGCAGTGGGTTTCCTTCTAGAAACAGCCATTAGTCTCAGGCTGATTTTTGTAGATTGATATTGGAAATGGCATTTTTATTGGGGGAGTGAGTGCTGGGCCCAAAGACTGTCAGAGCAGTGATTTGCTTTCACCTTTGAGTACTTTAAACCTGACAGCCTTAGGGTGGAGGAACAGCCATTTGCATAAACTGTTTTCAGGCAAGATGTCAAGTGTGTTCTGGGGAGGCTTGTCAAGTAGGACAGCAAAATGAAAGACTTAGGCCAGTTCAGTAGTGACCTGACTTTATAACAAACATGCAACAGTAAGTGCCTATCCTTCACTTGCTCCACTTTGAGTGTTACCAGCATAATTCCCATCTCCAGGTTGCAGTCCTGTCATGCATAATGAAAATATCACTGTACTGCTGAGATAAAGATGTGTTGGAATGAGTTTAATAGTTCAGACCCTTCTCCAGTAACAAAACCTGTGCTTTATAAGCAAAAGTACATATACACGTGTGAGTTTGGAGAGCTGAGAAAGGAGGCGATGTCAGTTGACATTCACGATGTAGCCCAAAATTCATTGACATGACTAGATTTTCCCCATCTTCTACTGAAGACATGAATTACTGTACTGTCGCGCACATTGTGTCCACCCAGTAAAATTCCCTCAGAAAGTGTGTATCTCTACAATCAAATGCACATCTCAACAATTTTGCAATTTTGAGTTAAAATTTCCATTCAGTCTCATTATGTTACAAGCCTTTCAGAATCCTAATTTTATTCATCCAGTTCTCCTGCTCATCTCAACAAAAGAAGATCCAGGAGACACGGTATTATCTGGAAAGTGCTTGGGCTTGCCTGACTTTTTAAAAAATTTTTCTTTTACTTTGATTTTTTTATCACAAGGAGAATCAAAAGTAGACTCAATGTTCTGTGCGATTTTCTTTCTTCAGTGAGAGTAAACGTTTGAAAGGAAACACCGTTGTTCTTCTCTTGTGTGATATTCTGCTATATTCATTGTGCTGTGGTGAAGAAATGAAGCTGTAGCTTTTGTTCCGTGAGCTCTTTCTTGGTAGTTTGCTACCACCTACCTGTTAGGGCTTATTTTACCCATTGTTTCAGCCCCTTGATCCTCAGATGTACCAGGAACACCAAGTTCAACACTGCCTGGATTTCAGCAATGCTGCTAATGCTGCTGCTTTTCAACTGATACCCAAGAGTTCTCTTGATCAGCTGAACTGCTCCCTTGCCTCATCCATCTCCTCCTGAAACAGCAATTCGCTGACCTCAATAGGAGCTGTATCAGCTCTTAATTGAATATTGGGCAGATAAATTTGGATTGATAACATCTGTAGTTTGTAATACACTTTTTCATCACAAAATGAATGCAGAAGTAAAATTAATACTGACAGTTTGTTGAATTTTGACCCTGGTTCATTTATTTTGTTTGCCATCTTTTCTCATGCCAGCTTGAGCACAGCTCTCCTGTATTTTAAAAATGTGCTAGTCTGCTACTCAGTAATTGGTTATAGGTTATGGCCTTTTCTCTTGCCATAGTTGTGTGCTTAAGATGAGAACACCTCCATATTGTCTTCATATTATTTTTGTGCTCAGAGCTTCAAAACAAATGGAATTCATTCTAGCTGATTTCTGCTGTTAGTGATCTGTAACAGACAGGGATATATTTTGCACTGGGTAAATGCACACAGGCTTTCCTACCCTCTAAACTCACAGAGACATTAATGGAGTGAAATGGGCTCATTTTGTAGGTTTGTAGCCCATGCCTATGAGCAAACTGTAGCGTACAAAACTCACAATCTTTGAATACAGTATTATGTCTCTTGAACTCTACTGTCCATGAATAGTGAGGAAAGTGCATCCCAACGGAAAGCACCTGCATAGGTTCCACTTTCTGCAGTGAAGGTTTTACATAGCATTTAGATACCAATAATTCTTTTTGAATTAGGCATCATCCAAGAAAAATACTGTGATCGTGGTGTCACCCATATAGAGTTTTGGGATGGTACAATATCTAAATAAGTTGTGGGTCAAATAGAATTTTAGAATAATAGATTATACTGGGTTGGAAGGGACTCCTGAAGGTCAACTAGTCCAACCCCCCTACACCAAGCAGGGACATCTCAACGCTAGAAAACATTGCCTAGAATCAAGTCTGACATTGAATGTCTTCAGGGATAGAACCCCTACCAGCTCTATAGGCAATCTGTTCCAGTGATCCACCACCCTCAGATTAAAGAACTTTTTCCTAATGTCCAGCCTAAATCTACCCTGTTCTGGCTTGTAGAGTTGATGTTAAAGACGAACACAGTTCTGTATATAACTCCTCAAACCCAAAGCACTTAGTAGTCTTCATTAAGAGAGCAAGAGATCTCAGTAGTTACATTTTGTATGTTTATTTGGTATATTGGAGGCACTAGACTTAGGGAAGAAAAAAACATGCCTTTTCAAAAGATGTTTTTCTCTGTTTTGACTGCTTTTCATCTTATGGCCACGGTGCTTTTCAGCAAACCTCATTACATGTATCAATAAATCTCCTTCCTTTCATGTTTGACAGTGCTAATAGAAAGCCAAAGTTGTGACAGTTCTGTTTGTTGACTGTCTGAGCCTTGAACACAAGAGAAAATACAATGCCAGTTAACCATGGGAGCTGAAAACTCAGAGAGTAAATACAGTCATTGTACCGAAACAAGATGACTTGAAATTCTGTCCACAAAGCAGGTTGTTGCCGTCTGCGGGGACCAACTGTGGAAAATGATGCTCTTGTTTTCTTTCCATGTCCCCAGCACTGATGCTTAGAAAGGAAATTGCTAAGAGCTCTTTAGGTAACTGGCATTGTGAGGAAAACTGTAAGTCTTCCTTAAAATGGCTTTGCTTCTTGTTTTGTCTTGTACTGTGGTAGGTTTATGTCAACGGGGAGTGGGTCACCAGCATTGGAGAAGGAGGCAGCTTTGGGGAGCTGGCATTGATCTATGGAACACCTCGGGCTGCCACTGTCAAGGCCAAGACAGATCTCAAGGTCTGGGGCATCGACAGAGACAGCTACAGACGCATTCTAATGGTAAGTGTGTGGAGGGCTTGGTTATGGACTTGGTATTTTCCACTCTCCTTTGTAGCACCAGCACATCTGTGTTCAGAGTACATTGGTGATAGGACATTGCACAGTGCGTTTCTGTATGAAAGAGAGAGGACACGGCAATAACACCAAGTAACTAAATTAACTCAAGGGAAAAAGGACAAGATTCAGCAAAAAGACGCTGAGTCAGAAATGCAGTTGAATAGCATTATGCGTAACTATTCTACATGAATGAAAACCTGGGGAGGCCTCTGTTACCTACTGAAACTATGCAAATTCTCTCCTCTCAGCTCTATCTCTTGTCTATGAAGTTTTTGTCTGAACTTGCTTTATATTCTTCAAGGTAAGCAACATGATATATATTCAGCTCTGCTGGATAAAAAACAAACCTTGGTCAGACTGTGCAGTCCACCTTTGTTAGGCAGCACACAGCCACGTATACCATACGATGGTAGCTGCAGAGTCCTAATGATTCATTGCTCTGCTCCTCTCAAACTCCCTCATCTCAACAGCAAGCTCAACAGACCTGGGTGTCTGGGGTGTGTGCTAGCTTATGGATTTGCTGATGGGTCTTGAGTGAGGTTATAATGGAAACTTTGACAGATAATTAACTTCAGCACTGTCATAATCTTTTCCATGAGTTGGTTTCCGATTTCCATGCGCGTATCTTCCTTCTTCTTAAAATATTCCTTTCTTTTTGATAATTAATAGACATAGCTCTGTGTAAAGCTTCTTTCTCAATAGCGTGTCTCTGAAAGCTGCATTGTTTCATTCTGATCTGAAGGAAATTACACTGTGCTCTCAGGATAATAAAGGAGTGTGCTTTTTGAGATCATCTGTATTTCCAGTGGATGACATGGTTAACAGAAAAATCAGCAAAATAATTTAGTAGATTTTACACTGAAATGACTAGTTTTTAAGGAACAGAGTCTGAGAGTGATCTTTATTTGTACTGTGTGATGACTCTTGGGTTTTAGTATGAAGCATTGCTGGTTTTCACTCTGTATTTTATTGGCTGAGTTGTCTATCACAGCAATTAACATTGCACTGACAACTAGGAGAGAACATCTGATGGAAATTTACTCTATCCCAAAATATCCAGCCTGATCCCTGCAAGACAAAAGTAAAGGAATAATGATGTGAGGCATACTGTCTTATATTGTGTGGATAAGCAGAATTAACAATTTTAAAATTCTTCTTCGTGCAGGGAAATGGGCAGGTGTAACAGACCTTTCTGCAAAGTTTTCCTGAAATGTAGAGCAGGAGAATTTCTTAACAGATTGAAAAGACACACTCAACTTATTTGTTCCATGCCTATCTACATGGATATAATGGAGGGATGTCTGGGATAACTGGTGCAGTGAACCCGCATGCTGCAAGGAAATATCCAATTTATAAAAAAGAAAGAATGTAGGATGGAAATAAATGTCAAGACAACCCACATATTCCTTGGCTTTTTGAGCACAGATTTTCACAGTTGCCTGTGACCTTGCTACAAAAGAATTGAAGGGACAGATTTACATGCTTTGTAGCCTAGAGGTAATTTCAGTTTTAGTGCTGATGAAAATAGTGGTACCTAAAATCATCCTACTTTGTGAGCTTTCAGGGTTGGTCCTGTGTCCATTACCATCTGATAACAGCCTTCAGAAGATTAATGTTTGATGCAGAGACTGGATTTTACTAAAAGGGTATAAAGTCCCAAGTGGAAAAGATTGTTTTAGATGTACTTTAAATGTTTAAATGTAGCTTTAAGTGTACATACAACGTGACTATTACAGATATACTTCTACTTGATTCTATTGTAGTGTTAAGAGCTTTGCAAATTAAGCTACATATTCTCTGAACCGGTGACTGGTGTACTGTACCTAGCAAGCTCAGTTTCTGCAGTTGGGTTGATCTTTAACTTAACACAGAGGTGTTTTGTCTCCTTCCCTCTCTTGTTGTGGTTGTTGGGGATTGTTTTTTTCAGTTGGAGCCATTAAAAATTGGTGTTCTGTTGCTTTACATTAGACATTCAGAATATGTAATTACAGTATTCCAAGGACTAAGAGAGGAAATATTTCAGCTAGAATGGTGAGTTAATTGCTTCAGGTATAGAAAATGTCCAATTTTAAGTGCTGTCCACAGTGAAGGCAATTTACCCATCCAGACTAAGTGAATTCTGTCATCATTTCATTTATTTGTAGGTGCAGTGTGGATAATTTCTTTGCTGTAGGTGAAATGAGACACCTGTCTGTGAGCATTCATGTGAGGGCAGGTTACAGTGGCTCTCTGCACATTTCCTCAAGCCTAAGAATTAATTACATCATGTTTCTGTGGCTGCATTTCATAGTTGAATCTAACTCCACCATTATGTGGCTGGTTTAGCTACACTCAGTTTCAAGATGTAGTATGAGCTGCCTTTAGGTCCCCAAAACATGTTCCCTGCCATTTAATCGCTAAGTTTCTAGAAAGTGGCTGGGTAGTTTGGATTTAGAAATGCTGCTGCCTTTAAATGAGATCTGGCAATGTTTAAAATATGTAGTCTGAGATGGTTTTAAAACTTGGAAACAAACAGTTTTTGGTTTTTTATTTCTATTTGCCATTAGTTTTGTCCAAGGGATCAATGACCTTTTTCTCCCAGGGATATATTTTATTCTGTCATCAGATGCAGTCTCTTCATAACCCGAGAGAGTTTTTTCTTTTTGTCTGCATTCCTTCCCGGCCCTGAGCAGCCCCGTGTTTTCTCAGTCTAGTGTTGAAATTCTATTTGTTACAAATATTTGTTTGCAAATCGTGCCTTCAGATCTACATTTGCCAAACAGATTTTGTCCTGTCATGAGGCACTTGACTCTCCACCTCATTTCTCTTTGCAGACTATGTTTGGTTTTTTGCTTCACATTTAGTAATTCCCATTTTGTATTTCTTCATGGTGCCGTTTTCTCCAGTTCTGTGTCTCATTGATCCTGACTGGTTTACGGTATGAATAAAATGCATCTCAGAAGGTTTGGGAGTTTGGGTTTTCTTTTTTAGGATATTCAAAGCCTGATGCAAAAGGTTCCTGCTGGCTTTCGGTTACACTTGTCATCCATTTATTATTTGGCGTGTCCCCGAGGACCTTTGCTAAAACAGATATATTTCTGCGCATTTCATTGTCTGAGCTTAGGAGCTCTGATGGCTCGAAGGTCACATTCAAGTTTGTTGTAGCAGCTGTGGTCACTGTAAATGTTGGGATACTTCTTTTTGTCAGGATTTACAGTGAAATTGCTTGGCTTTCACTGCAGTCCTTGACAAAGTATTATACCATGGAATCCATCGTACTGGATGCGTTACAAAAAAACACCTCAAAGTGTTGCCCCCTCAGTACACTCCCAAAATATCTGTGTGTGCATTCCATTTATTTATTTATTTCATACAGTTCTCTGTGCTAAGTTGCATACTTTGTAGTTGTGTTGCAGATTTCTGTGTGTATGTGTGCACTCAAGCTCACACACATTTATGTACATACTCTATATTTATTTACTTAGACTCTTCTGGGAGAGACACAAAGGATTTTTTTATGCCGTAGAGTTCTCATGTAGTTCAGTTGCTGAAGTGTTGCTGCTCTCTCTTTGCAATTGGGATTCAAGAGCATCATGGAGTGGGGAACATCCCAGGGTAGTACAATATTTGTATTCTAAATATAGCAAATACCACAAATACCAGAGAAGCAAATGTCTGTATCCCAACTTCAGATTGATCCCCCAGACAATTCAGTTCCCAGACTGAAGAAATTTGAAGTATTAATTTATTGTAATTTCTTCTTTAAGAATGCTTGGTTCAAGAAAATTTAACCATTCTCTAGTTCCCATGGTCTGAGATACCTGGTTCAGAGAGCAGAGTATGTGGAGTAAACCACTTTATTGCTGATTTGTCTAAATTTGCTTGCCGAGAGTGAGTTGTAATATTGGGATGTAAGCCATGACAAATCAAGGTAAGACAGTTCCTCGTGTTATTTATGCGGTTTTGGTTTTGACTCACCATTTTTCACAGCTTTGAACCTGAGAACATGTTCTTTAACAAGTTCGGTTTTTTTCTAGGCAGATAAAATGAAGTCAAAAGGACTTTGTGTTGCCATAAAATGTAGGTTCCCTGGAGGCTAAAACACAAAGCAAATCCAACACCTTAAATCAATCTAACATCTGTGCATCCACCAGGATCTAGTGGGTTGTTTTCATGGCCAATATCTACAGTGATGGTTTCTTTCTTACTCCTGTAAGAATGTACACCCAAAGCATCATTTGGTATCAGGTTTATGCAGGGATTAAACAGAGCTAGAGCAGTCCAGAAGTCCGTTCCAGCACCTCCTGACAGGATAAGTCTTTTTCTTTGAAACTTGAAGCATGCTTTGCCTTTCAGTAGCCATTTGGCTTCTCATTGCAGGTGAGGAATAGTAGGAAATACCTGATGAGCTTCACCTTAAAAAATAAAGCAAAAGAGAAGACATGAGAGTGCTGCATGAGGGAGAAAGCAAAGAGGTGTGCAGAGGGCAAGAAAGACAGACTGGACTGGAGGGAAGTTAAAAATGGGAGAACACAGGAGAAGTGCAGGAGGGGCAGTTGGAAAAGAGATGCAACAGTCCTGGTCAGTGAGGGGTAGGGCATTCATTTATCTTAGCCTGTGCATTGCTTAAGTTAAACCTAGTGCTTGCCACGTTTTAGTCCTACAAATGTCATTGAGCTCTTTTCTAGGTGGATTTGGCAAATACATGTGATCTTGTTTCTCCTTGGGAATGTTTCAGGGAGGAGCACTGCGGCTTAGAATATTAATGAGTCTTCATAACTAGTGGGAACCACTGTCTTCAAGAAGATGAGCTTGTGTGTGACAGCTCAGAACCATGGAGAAAGTGAACAAAGGGAAGGGGGAGAGGGAGAAGCAGTGACTATTGAAATAAGATATTAATAGGTTAGAAAAAGCAGAATTAATAAAGACTTCTTAAAACATGCCATCAAGAACCCTGCCAGTGCAGAATTATTCATGTACATTTACTATTGTTTTTATCTAGCTCAAGCAGTAATATTTCTGCTTCCCTTTGGGAAACTTTCCTTCAAGAGAATAATTTCTACATGGGGAAAAAATATATTGATTGTAAATTAAATTTTCATAATTTTCTTCTATTACTTTGAGTTATATCAAGTTATGCTGTACTACATTTCCCTCTCTGCCATATGTCTGTAGATTATTATCATTTAAATCCCTTGCAGCAGAGCATGCTAGCTATGAGCATGACATACCTGTGAGCCCAGTGGTGAGCTAATCCATACAGCTGAAGTTGCCCTGCTCTTTCCTTGTTGGATGTCCCCACGGTTTTGGCATTTCTTCAGGCTCTGTTTGATTTGGGAGCAGTTTTCTGGAGAAGAGGTAATCAGACTGAGTGTAGCGCACCAGGCCCTGTCATTTCCAAACCATGGAGATGGAACCCCCAAACTGTATCCTGGATTATGTCTTTGTGTACAGACCACAATAGCTTTGGCTGTATTCTTGTTGTGGTCTGATGTTGCAAGCCAGTTCTCACCTACTGTCTCTAAATCCCTGTCAGCTTTACAACTTTTCTGCATTCTTCCATTCATCAAACCTTTGTGCTTTGAATTTTTTGGTGTTGCATTTCTTAGCTGTATTTTACAAACAGAAGCTCATTCTATTACTTTCTTCTCCTATCTTTAATGTTTCCAGTTCCTTTCTTGTTAGTTGTCTGTTCTGGCAAGCACTTTGTAATATCTTGTCTGCAGATACCTTTACTGTCAGATTTGTTGCTGCTTCTTAGAAGATCTGTGCAAGCATCGCACAAGGATAAGCGTAGCTGTGACCTAGGGTTGCTTGGTACTTCTGCAGAAATTACTTGAAGAGCAGGAAAATAGGTTGTGATGGTGTTCACACACGTGGCCTCAATAATTTGGTTGAAATGACTAGACCAAATGAAACAACTGTAAAAAGGACATTGGGAGTCAGAGGTGATATTATGGCTATGGGAGGGGATGAGACTGGAATATTAGGCTGATCAAGGAAGGTGGGATGCAGCCATGTTCTCTTTCTGTTTCATAGGGGGATAAAGATCATTAGTACCAATGGAAATAAGCACTTGCTTTGGTTGTCTTGTAAGATTTCTACTGATGGGTTGTTTTTACCTTAGGTTAGAGCACTGTTCTCTCAGAATCTCTTCACCTCACTCTGCTTGTGAAGGTTTGAGCAAGAAAACATGCTCAAGTGAAAACAGTGTGCGTGAGGGTGAGCCAAGCTTCTTCATTCTGGAAGACAAACATATCTGGCTGTGTTGATTGGGATCCAGCCTTGTGTGCTCTGAAGATGCAGAGAAAGCATCTGTGCCTAGCTGGGCACACTTAGGTGAAGTTCTGCTTGTGCCACTCCAGAGGCTCATCCTTCAAATTGAGTCATGAGCTATGGGTTGGGTCACCTTGGAATTCAGTGCATGTGCTGGGAAATCCTTATCCTCAGCCTAGTCCGTCCCTAGGCTCTTGTTCTCCCTTTGTGGTGTGATTCTAAGCTGTGGGATATTTAAGAGGGTGTAGCTGTGCCCTAAGTTCGGTCCTACCCCAGGTCTAGATAGTATCACAATACAAAAAATGATAACAACACATTTGGTTAATCTTTTCCACATTAATTTTGCTTTCTCACTTGCCTTCACAGTGCCTGGCTTAGTTTAGCCAAGACATAACACTCCCATTTTCCTGTAGGAAGTGCTGGGCTCTCACTCTCTGGGCCAGGCAGGATGCCTGCAATTCTTACCTTCCTGGTCTTGTCTGCATCTCTAAATACTTGAAGCTGTGGTCAGGCATCACTTACAGCTACTGATTACAGCTTCTTAAAATTCATCTGTGTCCACAAGTCATTTAAAAAGCATTTTCCACATCTGTCCCTGGGTGCTCCAGCCCATCAAACTAAACCACCAGTCTGGTTTTCCACAGCTGTCAATTTTGCTGGTCTTGTTTCCACTCGATTGCAGGGAGGAAAGCAACAACCGTGCAGTGTCCACTTTTCCATTGTTTGTCTCGCAGTGAGCTGTCAGGATCTGCTGTGGTTCGCAGATCCTCCGCTGTTTGAAGTTCTTTTTAAATTTTTTTTATTTTCTGACACTTCAAATGCTCTCAGGGGCCCCCGAGGTTGAGAACCACGCTTGTCAGACAGAGAGGTCACACCAGGGTTACCGATGCTATCGCTGAGAGGTGAACTGTCATCACCAGACTCAGAAATTATGAACGGGATGTGTAGGGAGCAGACCTTGGTAGCTGGTGCTGCTGCTTATCCAGAGATACCTGGGACGAGTGGCAGCTCTTGGCAATGCTGTGACTGTTTCAGAGCAAGGGTAGCTGCAGTAGCAGGGTGCAAATGGGAGCTGTTCCCACAGCAGAGCACCCAGCATCTTCTGCTGGTGCTGCAGTCAGCCGCTGGAGCCAAAGACTGTTAGTGTTGGTGGAAGGATTCATGTTGCCTTGGTGGTCATTGGATCAATCCCCACCTGTACAGTGCATGAAGGAAGAAGGACGATGCTTAATTCTAGTTTATATCACTGCACTTGAGTGCTCTAACCTTTATCATTTTCATGTTTAAAGAACTTTGGAATGCTTTCATGGTGGAGGATAAAATCTTTTCTTTTCTTTT
>VZRI01007817.1:70706-118483 GCA_013397515.1 Upupa epops | reverse complement strand
TTCCCTTCCCTTCCCTTCCCTTCCCTTCCCTTTTTCTTCTTTTTCCCCACTTTCTGCCTGTGCTTCCAGCTCACAGAGTGCTCAGAGAGTGCTGAGAGAAAGAGAAGTAGAAAAGTGGCTTTTTCTGTGGCACTGACATTTGCCTATGATCAAATACCATCTTTATTTCCCCTTTCTTCAGAAGATGAATGTATTGTCCTTATGCTGTCCTCCTGCCTTGTAGATTTATTTAGTGGACATCAGGCAGCCTTCCACAACTACAGGGAACTTCCCTAAGCACAACCAATGCAGACTGTCCTATAACTGCAGAATAAACAGCATGGTAGCAAGACACTGCATTTCCTTTCTGGTACTTGTGAAAGTTTCCTTTTCAAGTCATTTGTATCACTGCAGAAGGACTTCAGGTTGAATTAGTTGGGTTTTTTATTGGTTAAATTGCGTCACATTTATTCATACCTGAATCTCCTTAAAAACCACGTTCTGGAATGGCTAGTTCTGGTTTGTCCATGGTGCTCAAATACTGTGTAAGCAGAATGTTTCTCAGTGATTTATAACACAATAAAATCTTGGTAAAATGGGAATGACTGCTGGTGGCTGCGCATACATTGATGGATTGTCTGCTCCAAAACACTTAAATCTTGTTAAAATAATAATATGAATAAGTTGCTTAGCCGTAACAACTCGTACGACACTATACAGAATATAAACCAGGCTTCCAGATAAATGCTCTTGGCATTAAAGAGTTTTTAACCTAAAAGGATGGGACCCATGAGGGGGACATTTTAACTTTTATCCTACTTTGTCATTGTAAATTCCCTTTTAGCAGGGCCTCATTGGTAACAAGATATATATTGAATTAGCTAAACAGTTAATTGATGAAGGTCTGGCTTTAAAATGAGTGCCTGTAAATAATGGGTACAATTCATCTATGGTGTCCAGTAACACCAGTGAAGTCAGTGAAATTGCACCAGGACTGAATTTGATTCCTTCTGTCTTTGCTTATCAGCAATACAACTTGCCCAGACATTTTATGGGGAAACTTTTGCCTTGGGCTGTTTATACTGGCTGTGCTTAAAATTTGGAAGAGGGGGGGAAAAAAAGAGCAGCTGTAGGAAGAAATCACAGTAATACTTTGTGTAATGTTCTACCTTCTTTTTCTCTTTAATAACAGGGCAGCACGCTGAGGAAGCGGAAGATGTATGAAGAATTCCTGAGTAAAGTCTCCATTTTGGGTCAGTGGCCCTTCGACCAGTAGTTCCTCCGTTAGACAAGTTGGCAGAATACATTTTGGTGTTTGATGGCCCAATGAAAGCAATTGTGATTAAACAGAAGGTCTTGTGGTTGTTTCTAGAGGAATGAAAGTGTAAAGGGCCCTTTCTTTTAGGACTTGTTTTTCCCATTCTTTCATATGCAATGAATATGTGTGTGAAAGGCAAGCTTTTCCATAAATATGGGAGCAGGCACACACTGGGAAGCTTTCAGTAGCTGCTGCTGCAGTAAGGATCATATGGATAGAGGAGAATGCAGGGTAGAGATAGTAATTTGTTATAAAGTCTAGTTGCATCCTTCCATGTGCCAGGTGAGAAGCTTTCTCTTGCAAGGATACTGTATTTATGTGCACTAAAACAAGTAGCCTTACAAATCAAAGTGGACCCATTTTTTTTCTTCTGGGTGTTTTACAGCCCCTTCTCACATTCTTAAAACATCTGCTTAGCTTCTTGTCTGTGGATTTTGTTTCCCTTTGATTAATGTGATAGCCACGAAATTTGGACATGTTCTTGACGGCCTTCAGTAGGAAGAACAACAAACCCATAATGCCTGACCAATCAATCACCATTAGGAGAACAAAAGCTTCTAATAAGGAGGACGGTGTTAGACAGTACCATGAAACGTTGATTCTGTAGGAGAAACATGTTTCTGCCGGGGCTGTTTTGAAAGAACCAGTTCAGGATTAATTTGCTGTATAATTAAAGTATTTCTATTTCTACTTAAACAATTTTCATTCCTTGTTTATGGCATTCCTCTACCATTTGAGCACCTGAAACATGAGAACATCTCAGTGCAAACAGATTTGAACTTCTGAGAGGTGCTGTCCATTAAATTTGCAATTGTATTTGTATGCTTAAAGTAAGGCCAACTATGTTGTTCACTCATTAATTAAGATCTCATAATTTAAATGCCTTCTTTTACTCTTAATTTATATCTTCCTAAATTAAGACCACAAATTATAGCAAATTACAATGAGTATTTAAAGAAGAAAGGATCTATGCACCTGCACTAATGAGAAGCAATTACAACAATGAGACATCTCAGAACAATTTCAGAGTGGAAAGGTTATTCCAAGATGTGCTTCCTTAAACATGCAGTTTGCAGTGTAATTATATCCTAGTTTATAGCATGGCTTTTGAATCTGTGCAATAAAAGAGGAAGGACTTCAGTATTTGAACCTTTTTTAAATGCAGAAAAGCAGTGGAGAAAACAACCCATCATTTCAAGAATGTGCAAAATATAGGTGAAATGTGTAAGGCTGTATTTCACATGTCTCAAACATAGGTGACACCTGGAAGCAGAAAGGTATTTTAGAAATTTTAACACAGCCCTGAGAAGACAATTTCACTTCAAGCCTTAATGTGGCCAGAACTCGGTGATTTCTTGGTGGAAAAACTTCTACCTGCTTCTTACATCTATTGTTTCAAGTCCTGTCTAGTGTCTGTAACTAGATATATAATGTGTAATATATATAAGTTATAGTAGATAATATATATAAACCAGCTATACAATATATTTAATATTAGTCATATTTTTTAGAATCTAAGGAGTTTTTAGATTATCAGAAGCTACTTATAGTGTGTCGAAAAAGATAGGAGAAAACTAAATTGGTTTGAATCTCTCTTCTGGAGTTTAATTAATTGTAAATCCATGAATTGATAAGTACAATTTAGAAATGGCAACAAATTGCATACGGCCTCCTTAATTTGATGCTGGACTTGATTTCTGCAACTCCAAGTTTATGAGTTTTATCATGTACGATATTCTGCAGGATTCTTTGTTAGCAAGAACCACTAACCAATGTATTATTTGTGGTGATACAATTCCCTTAGACAAAAGAGAGACACTTCGTGACTAGAGCTAGAATTAGCTCTGAATTTTTCATAAAGCCAACTTAAGAAGATGTTTCAAGAAGCTCTTTCTTTTCATTGTTAATTACCGAGTTCTTTTTTTTTCTAAATGAAAAAGCCTACTTTAATCTGTATGAAAGAGTTTTATGCTTATTTTTAGTCAAACAGAGGACTTTTTGAATGTTATATTGTGACTGTGAGTTTGGTCTTTGATATTAACGCTCCAGCAGCAAAGGTCACAAATACACCAGGAAACAGCAGCAGCAAGTGGCATGAAAGCATGAGGATGTGTGTGTGTGTTAGGAGACTCAAAACTTTCCTATGGTACATTGGACACTTCGATCTGGGTTTGTCACCAGACTCAGCATGCTCTTCTGAGCTCAGGCAAAAGGCTTTTTAATTTTTAAAGAACTCTCACCTTCACACAGAACAGGATGGGGAAAACAAAGTCTGAGAGATCAGACCAGATCTAATCCAGGTATCGGAAGACGTCTCGGTTTATATTACTTCAATACTTCATAGTAAGTAAGAATGAGCAGAGCTCTAGAGCATGAATTTTTGCCCAGCTTTTTGAGGTGCTGAAGGCGGTATCACTGTATTGTCCGTTTCTTTTAATAACCTTTAAACCTGTCACTTCTTGCAGTCTAATCTGATAAAAGTACAGAAGTTGAAGTACAGTTCATTGTCTTGAATTCTCATGCAGATGGTAGAGGAGAGAGACACAGGTTGGCACCACAGGACAGGTAAAATTCACCCCTTGGCAAAGGCAGGAGGAGGAAGGCGGTGGCGCAGTGCTGTTGTGCAGGCTGTCTTCTGCCACATGGGTATCACAAGGGTTTACAGCAGCTGAGGGTGGGTGATAAGGACACCAAGCTGCAGGAAGCAGGCTGCGCTAGCTCTGTGGCTCATAAAACAGGCTGGTAATCTTTTCTATTTGAACTTTACTTTGAAGTTTTATAAGTTTTCTGTCTAAGTGTGGGAATGAAAAGAAAAAGACTTTGTAAGCCATCCTGCTGGCAAGTGAAACAGAGCTGCCACCTCAAACATCCATCTCGAGCCTCTGGTCACACTGCTACCCAGACACCAGAGTCTCACCATTGGCTGCAGTGGCACAGGGTCTCACAGAGTCATCTTTTAGATTGGCACGTTTGCACTGCTTATCTAGCAGCTCGTGAGTAACTGGCCGAAAGGAATTCCAACAGAAAGACAGAACTTGTTCCGACAGTAGGTGTGGGATGTAGTAAGAGAATCTCAGCACTCCTGTATCACTGGTATCTCCAAACAGTTTCTAAGCTGCTCCATTCCACTGCAACATCAGGGCAGTACAGATCGGATCACAGGCAGGGAACTGGAGCCAACTTTTTCTGTCTAACTTTTAAGATTATTATCTGTGTGATTATTAAAGTCTTAAGACACAATGAATAAATACATTCATGTTTCCCAACTGGAGGTTCGTGCAAAGTGCCTGGATGAAAGAAATGTTTCTTTTATAACAGAATGAGGCATAGCAGAGCTGTCAGTTTAGATATGAATCTTCAGCCAAAGTCTGAGTCTTTTTATAATAAAGCTTTATGATCTTCAATATTTTAGAGTCTCTGGACAAATGGGAGCGGCTGACAGTGGCTGATGCACTGGAACCTGTCCAGTTTGAAGATGGAGAAAAAATTGTTGTGCAAGGAGAGCCTGGTGATGACTTCTTCATTATTACAGAGGTAAGACTGGCATTTGGATAATCTCCATCATTTCCTGCTAGAAATGAAGACTTCATATTAAAGACATTTGGGTTCAGTTAGTCTCTTACCTCTCCATTCAAATCAGGAGAATTCCCCAATGTTCACATGAATTCAGAAACCAGTTCCATAGAAATGTCTTAAGGAGGACAATCCCTAATTTCCAGTAAATTGGAGATGCAAAGGAATTTTGAGGAGTGTCTTAACTGCATGAAGTTTTGTTTTCTTCATGAGATTTGTCTTGTTCCAAATTGTCAATATTTCAGCCAGGCTGGCCAGCCACACAGTGCATTGATCATTGTTCCCTAAGGGACATACAGGGGAAATCACAAACGAACATCTGTAAACTGGAGCAGGACACTTGATCTGAAAATGGATAATTTGTTCTTTGTTTGGCTTTAAACTCAGTTCAAATGGCTGAGCCATTTTCTTGTTTACTCTCACACAGACCGATAGATCTGTCAGGCAGCTGAAAATGCTGACATCTTTTTGGGAGATTATCTGACACTTCAGTTCCACTGTCTCTCTTCTGCAAGCAGGTGCTGCTGGGGGTTTGTTCTCCCTCTCTGACATAAATGTTTGGGTCCTTGGTGTCTCATACAAATACCTAGACACTGTGCTATCACAAATTATTAAAAAATACATTAGAGAGACTCAGACTAACAAGACTGCATTAGGATGTGGTTGCATATGTGTTGAAATAGGAGCTTTTCAGCACCAACACTATGTGTTCATACACAGATATACAGACTAGGAATGACTGGCCTGTGACTGTATTGTGACAGTTCAGCTACATAGGCCAGGCCAGATATTACATGGCCAGCAACAAGGTAGTGGTGGCACAGGAGCTGGGAAGTAAGCCAAATCCCACGCACTGGGAGAAGATGGGTTGATAAAATTTTGTTGTCTTGGGGTCCAGTTGTGTGTGCACAGAATATGGCTCTGGCTCCATCAGGCTGCTGTGTTGTGCTGTGATTCAGGAAGGAAGAGACCTGGCACTGCTCAGGTGATAAAGTGGTACAGTGCCCATTCCAAATGATTTAGAGGCCAACAGGTTTTTCTTTGCTTGTGCCTTAGCTGTGGATTTTTGGACAGGTGCCTCTATCCAGCGCAGCTAGAATTTTGTTCATAATCAATATCTGACACTTAACATTATTTCGTTCTATCCTCTTGTGTGTTGGAAATACATATTTGATTGATAAATCATGCCTGATGCTTGTAAAATTGTTGGTTCAAATAACTGCACCTCTATATCACACAGCTGGACACTTCAGGAACTTTATGTGATGGACAGTCTCCCTTCAAAGCAGTAAAAGACTGGGCAAAGGGATTTTTTTTTGTTAATGTGATGCTTAATAGATTAGAAAAATATAGGAAATAAAATGTTTTGAAGAAATACAGAGTTTTTGTTTCTATTAGTGTCCTAAGTGAGCTGTGTTTCCTTGCAGCAGCACGAGACTAGAAAAACCTTCTTTTCTTAACTGTCGAATCCCAGGTGGAAAATTGGCAGCTTGCTTAAGAATTACCAAGGGCCTTTATTTTCCCCTTCTTCATGGAACAGCTGTTAAGGCTTAAACGGGTAGAGAAGTATTAACACTGTATACCACATGATCATTAAGTATCTGCGCACCTCATCCTTCCACTATAAATCCAACAACGTTTCTCTCTTTGGAAATAGACAGTATTTTTCTACATTAAAGGATGAATATCCAGTATCAGCTAGTACTGCACTGCAGGAGTATTTCTGCCTGCTCACACAGAGTTGAAGCCTTGTATTTTAAACCTGATTTTACAGGAATTTATATCTCTGATATTAAACCCTTCTGCAGGAGGGTTGGTGCCAGCCACCAGGAACACACTACTCTACAAACTGGTTGAAAGTACGTTTGTCTGGTGGTTGTGCCTGTATGTTGAAAAGTCATTAACTCCTTTCATGTTTTTATGTGTTTTGTGGCCTTATAATCCCAAACAGCGAAAAAGCAGCCAGTTTGATGCTGTATGTGCAGAAAGAATTTCCTGTATCACCAGAATGCAGCCTGCTAAGGAGAACACTATGTCCAGTAGTACAAAGTTAAACTTTGCCACTCAAACTTCAGGCAAGATGCTCATATAAGATAAACTACAGCCATCTATGGCCTGCTTTGTACAAATCAGTTACCAATTTACAAAGCTTTGGTGCACCAGCATCACAGATACTGGTTCCAAGTGTTTCAAGTGACTTCTACTGCTAAAGCTTCTCTAAGACACCCAGGACTCAAACGTGGATTTAAAGTTGTTAGTGATGTTGTAGGAACTTCATAAATTAATAATTCATTTCTTGTCAGTCTGCAACACTGCCTTCTGACATCCCTTTGGAATACCATCTTTTAAGTATATTGCTCCTGCAGAAGGACATTGTTCATAAGTAAATTAGCACCTTCAGGTTTTGAAGGCTGAAAAGCAACTGTTAAATCCTTCTGAAAGGGATTCTTTTAGCCCTGATGACGATCAAAACAGCATTTCCAGCTTAAAGCCAGGAGTATCATCCTGATTAGTACAGACAAGAATATTTGATATCCCCCTCCTGTCAAGGAAGCACATTCACCTTTTCTCTTTTACTTAGTATAACCTTTTTTTATGGTTTTTTGTCCACTGTCCTATCTCCAGTGTTGCACAGATCGTGGTAGGATGCAGGTTATTTGAGGTTCAGGCTGTATGTGTGAAAATGCTATGGTGCCCCACGCTGAGCAGGGCTGCAGCAGGAGCTCAGCCAAATCGGTAGAATAACAGAAAATATGCACAGGGAAGAGTCACAGGAAACCAGGGCTTTTTAAGCTCACTGCTCACAAAGCTGTTTATGTTCAGTTTTTGTTAAAAAATTTAATGAGAGAAGTATTACCCTGAGATTCCAGCACAGCTACTGTTTTTCTGCCATCCTAAATCTTCCCAGGCACCAGTAAGATGTTTTCTTGCAGTAGGTTGGGTGCTTTGCCATTTAAATCTTAAGCAGCCTTCAACAATACTGAGTTTTTATCTTTAAAAGCTGTGATATTTTCCAGAGATAGAATTATTTTAATGTTTATACCATATTCCTTAGCTTGGTGATAGGATCAGGAGCAAATTTCTGCTTACAAAAGCAAAGTAACCGCTTCTGCAAGAATGATTTACTGCACTTGAAACTGGTAATTAAAAGAAGAGAAAAAAGGAGCAACCCTGCAGTTTTTGTATTTTCAGATATTTCCAGGTCTCACTTTCCCACTACATACAACAAACGCGGGCTTTCCCAGACCAGACAGATGTGGAATGTATCTGCTGGATTCCAAGGTCATGGAATTATCCCATATGAGATTCCTGGCACAGAGGTGAAAAACTTTAAGCACCATGAAACAATTGTTGCCATAAAGAATTGTATTTTGGCAAGCGTAAATCATAACAGATGTACAGTTTCTAACAAATACATTTGCAGTTGTATTGTACACTGCCACACTGTGTACCCAGCAGTAGGGAGGATTTATTCATCAGACTTCAGATAACGCAAATATTTTTAGCTAGCATTTTAAAGTGGTAGCTGACAGAGGCATGTGAGCTTTACTGAGTTAAATATCTCAGCAAACCTTCAGTCCATTTAACCAAAATGCCAATTGAACAGGGGCTGATTTTATTCCCAACTTGTTCTATGCCACTGACAAGCTCAAACAGTAGTTCAAACTCGTGCTGTAGTGCTCTGAAGCTGGGAAGAAATGAGGTTTTTGCTGTTGTCTAGGTTACTGAGAAAGGTAGTGACAGTCATATTAAAAATAGCGGTTGTGCTCGCGTACCACTCTCTGAAGTTCAGCTTCGAACTCAGCTGGGTGCACAGTACCTCCAAGTCCATAAAGCAGCTGCCAAAAGGGCTGGGACCTGCAGCCGTGAAGTTCCCTGCTGGGTGTTCCAGCTCCCACCCCTCCCCATGTCAGATCATTTGGATCTACTTGTCATGATGGAGCACCATACACAGCACACGGATGTTGTCACAGCACTTCAGTGACTGTGCTTGGGGAGTCGTTTAATCCCAGCTGCATACTGAGAGCCTGCTGAACCGCAGCCATATGGTCCTAATACTCTGTAAAGTTTGACATGGATTAAGAAAAATGTGTGCACAGGCACAGGTGTAGGAGGGGAGGAGGTTTCTAACAGTGCAACTCTGGTGCAGCCTGGAACTGTCCTTCAGATGTGCTCTCCATAGCCTGTCATCTCCTCAGAGGACGGTTTGCTCTAAGTGGTGCAGAAAGCAAAGAAATAAAACTGCATGAGAAGTAAAACATTTCCAATTAATAGTTGGTCGAGCTGCCCAGCGATAGCATGCGGCAACCTAAAAATAAAAGGCCTAAAAATAGAAGATAATTCACAGGAGAAAATTCAAGGAGAAATGGACCCATTGTATCAAGCAGTTTCACATCAGGATTTTGGTTTTCACTTGAAGAACTAGATATTTAATTGCAGGTTGGTGCTAAGTTACAGGGGGTAGTTGCACCCTTCTCTGCAACCCTTTTGTAGAAAAGACTTAAAAAAGCTGGAGATTGTGGTCTCTGTTATTTTCTTGTGGATAGAGAGGAGGTGGAGTCAGGGCATCTGATTTGCAGTCTCATCTGTATTATTAGTCCAGTCTGTGTTACCCTCCCTGTTTCTCCATCAGTGGGAATAAACCTAATGACACTTCATGAAGGTGAGAAAAAACTTAATGGGAAAAGTAAGAAAATATCCTTCAGTACAGAAACCAGGCAGCAGGAACAGTAAAACTAACAAGAGAAAAAATTCTATTGATGCTCCAGAAATGCTTCCAGAAATAATGCAGAAAGCTGACACATTGACAGAAATTAATCAAATTCATTGGTAATGATTGTTTGTCCAGCACTATTCTTGGCTGATCCCTTTGAAAACAGTCTCTTAATCCTTGGGGGCTGCTAGCTTTCATGCTGCTGTTGACATTTCAAGTCAGGGCCACAAACTAGCTCCAGTCTGGGCAGGATCCACTGCAAGTTCTTGCTGAGAGTGTACTTGAGATACTGTCCTGTAGGTGAAATCAGTGTTTCCAGCCTCACTGACACTCTTGGCATGCTATGGAGTGTGTCTGCACAAATGCAGCTCAAAGCCTTCTTAGGTGGAACAGTGTTAGTAAACTCCAGTGTTAGTAAACTTCCTACCATAGTAATGTGCACCAAGAGTGGAAGGTCCTCCAATCTAACTCAGAAGGGTGCTCCATTCCTCATGGAATTGGGCCTTTCTGTAGGAAAAGCCGATGGGAGTCTTCCGTTGCACAACAAGCACCTGAAGATTTATGGTTTAAAAGCTCCTTATGAAGGAAAAGGAAAAAAAAAGAAAAATAATAGCTCAATTGTTTCCTGCTCTAAATCACTGCTCTTTGACTTTCTAACCTAAGAGAGACCCCTTTGGCACCTACCCCTGCGACAGGCAGGAGAACTACAAAGTAAACTTCTTCCGTATAGTGAATGAAGTCCCTGCCTTAGGCACACTCTGCTATCATCCCTGATAATCTCTTTAAAAACATGGTGCGATTAATTATTAATTAGGAAGATGAATGTTGTCTAGAAAAGGAGTTTCAAAGGCTGCAGTCCCAACTGCTTAGCATTACTGGGATTTTGTTGATACCAAAAATGTTTGTCAAAGGCAGTCTACAGCAAGTCCTAATCTACCTAATAAACAAAATATAGCGAATAAACAGACCCAGCAGTCACTGAGGGCTCTGCTTCTTTTTAACTGCAGAGATGTTGCTTCCCATAGAGCTCTTACAGGAAAGGAACATTGAATTACCTTGGTATCACCTAGTGCTGGAACCATAGCATTTCCATTGACCCCTCTTCAAATTCCATCTGTGTTCAGGATGGCATTTTAAATGGTCAGCTGATGTCAAAGATTGCTAGTTGGGGATGAGATTGAGTCTCATCCTGACTAGGGATGGAGGTAAATTATTTTGCTGAGTCAGAGTGACTAGCTTAGTCCATCTCTCGCCAAACTCAGTTTAACTTTGATTTCATGGGCATTGGATCAGGCAGCATATCTGTGCAATACCCATATCCATGCAATACCCATATCCACGTCCATGCAATCTGGAGCATGTCGTTATGTCTCCTCTCTCAGAAAGGGACAATACTTCATAGGAAGCAATCAGCTTCCCTCCTACGTCCCACCAGACATGGAGCACCTCTCAGTGACTGCAGCATTTGGCCCATCCTTTCACTTTGATTCCGGTAACTGCTGCAGTGCAGCCACCTGTGGTAGATTCTGCAAAATCTGAAATGTTGGAAGTGATGTACAACGGAGCATTTTCGTAACAATTTTGTGAATCTTCAGATTAGCCAATATTTCTAGTCTATTTTAGCTCTTTGCAGATTTTGTTCCTCACTTGTGGCAGAAACCAGGACAACTGCATGTAAATTCTGTGAGTTGCTATGAACCCGGAGACTGGATAATAATGTATAATAGTTCAAAAATGTGCCGTTAAAAAAATACTGTCAAACCCAGTCATGACTCAATCTTGAGTCCACAATCAGATTTAAATCCTCTTGCATCATCCTTCTCCAAGACCATTAAGAACTTAATGAAGTTTTAAAAAAAGAGGTCTGATGGGTTGGAAAGCAGTGTAAAAACAATGTATGCAGACCACAGTTTGCTATGGATAAAGGTTCTTACCTGGATTGGCACATCCATGTAACATGACCGAGTAATTTCAAGAGTCATAATAATGATGGTATATTAGATATGTAAACTTCTAACCTGTTCATTTAATCTTAACTATGTGTTGGACATGAACGTCTCATGAACTTCACAGGGTTTATTCTCACCGCATTTGTGTGATGAGGTGTGTGAAGGAACCTCAGCATTGCATGGTGCAGTCTGAAGCACAGGCTTCAGATAGTGAAGATAGTTTTTCATTCCTGCTGAAAGCAGTGAGCAGGAATTAGGCGCCTTGAAGGCTTTTTCTTGATTAAAGGTAATTTTGCTCCCAGAAGGCTTAAGGCAGAAGAGCAGTGTTGGCCCTGTGGCCAGCATGCAGGCTAATGCATGAACTAACCATCCTTTTACCTGTATGTTCAATTTGACCACTTAAAAATTAACAGTGTCATCCCCTCCTGCAGGTTAGGACATCACACTTTGTATTGCTGGGTGAAATGTGTTTATTTCTTCCCTGGTTTTGTAGAAAAGCCTTTCATAAATCAAATGTTGGCAAACAATAAAACTCCAAGATGATTTACTGGCCAAAGGAATATTTGCAGTGTCTTTGGCTACAGACTTCAAAGGATTTGTCTTCTCTTGGAAAGTAGCCCTAGAACTGCTGATCCTTAGCTGTAACATAAAAGCTGTCCCAGGAATGATGCTATCAGCAGTCCCAAAGGGCTAAAATGGCAGCTGAGGAGTGATATGCTCACGGTCTTCCAGGACATTGCAACCGAGAACATTGCTTATGCCAGCATCAGGAGGTACATGCAGGACTTGCTGTGTTACTCTGTGCCACTGAGAAGCTGCTAAACTTAGATCTTGAAGCAAAACCACCAGGAGGATGCAGCATAGCTGTGATACTCTCAAAGGCTTAACAGCAGTTTTCATGATCTCTCTTCTGCACACGCTATACCCAGTGCAAAACAAATGTGTATGAATGTTTCCCCAGTTCACTTCTGACATGACAACTTGTGTAGGAGTCTTCAGTCTCATTCAGCTGTAATTTAAAACATCTGATCTGTAAACCCATAAAAGTGAAGTTTATGCTTGAAATGCAGACACACCCTGGACTCATTACCACTATAGGGTACGTGGAAAACTGGGAGATCGTTTGGTGTGTAGAGAAATAAAACCCTAAGTTAATCGTTGGATATTTCATTCTTAATGCATAAATGCCTTGTTTGAATTGTCATACAAATCAAGAGTTCTAGGCTTTCTCTCTGTTTAGAACAGCCTGTGACTTCTTCCTTAGCTAATGCTTGTTTTAAGGTATGGTTGGTGCTTTGACTCTTCTCTAGGCTTGTCCAGGAGTGTCTTCCTACCATGGAAGTCTGTAAAAACAGAAGAGGTTTCCCAACTGAGGAAACACCTGTGTGTGAGTAAGGAGAGCAGCACAGGAAGTTTATCCCTCAAGGTTTTCAGGAGGTTGTCAGGATTCTTATAAGCTCTTGGCATTGAAGACCGAGCTCACAAGCCCTGATTCAAAGCATTTAGTCAATGTAACCAAGTACTTTATGGCCCAAGGCACATTAAACCTAAACTGAAATTAAAGGCATCCGCTGTCTCAGGAGCTCTATCCTAAGGAGTACTTCTCTGTCTTAAAGCAAAAGTATTGCAATATAAACAATACCTGAAGTACAGTGGTGTCCAACCCAGTGGAAGAGGAGTGGAGAATTTCCTAATCCCCCCTGGAGTTCATCCCTTCTCTGAATCATGTTAAAACTGTCCCTTACTGGGATTGCTTTTGTCCCTCCTTTGCAAAGACACCTTTTAGATGACTGCAGATTTGCTGAGAGATCGTGTGTTCTCCCAGGGCTCATGCAGTAGCTGTGTGGTGTGGCTTTTGTGGGGCAAGGCTCTCCTGGGCACTGTGCTCCAGGAAGAGGCAAGTGGGAACACTTTTTTCTCTTGAATGCCAGGATTTGGTCCTTTGAAAACACAAGATTCACCAACTGAAAGTCCTTAAAGAGCTTTCCTTGGGGGATTTTTCTGATCTCTGTGGTAAACTCTTTTCTTCTTCTCCCAATTTACTCCAAGTTTTATTTTGTGCTCAGAAGCTGTTGCTCTGTCTGGCCACAGCTGCTTGCCTAGCCCTGGTCACAGCATTAGTTATGAGACTTCAGTGATGATGTCTGTCTCAGCTTTTTGCTTGGTCTGGTTACTTCAGCATCTACAGAATGTTTTCACAAAGAAGCAGATGGTGGTAGGAGTAATTGGGCTGTAAAACAACATTAACAGCTAAAACCGATTTTCACCAGAAAGGATTTTGCGGGCAGGGTGAGGGAGGTTCAGTTCTGTTTTCTTGTTTTCTCTCCCGTACGTTCAACCCTGCCCTGCTGTAGGTGGTAGTGCTCTGCACTGTCTGCTTCCAGGAGATGAGCCCTGTCAGGTCAGTCACAAATATGAACAGTTGATGAATAACCCATTACAGAGTCACTTTTATGTTGACTCAGTGGACGTTTCCTGGCTTCAGAGAGAGTCAAGATAATGGCTGGCTTTGTAGAAAGAAAGAATCTTTAAAATGCAACATTTTTTTTCCTTTGTGACTTTTATTGCTTTGTACGCTGACATGTCTGAGGGAGGAAAACAGCGCCTTGTTGCCAATAATCCACAGCGCTTGGCACAGACCGTCTTTAAAATCTGGCATCGGGATGAATATTAATTCAGTTGTTTTCCCACAGAAGCTACCAATCAGTCAAGGCCAAGTATCACTGAGATGATTCATTGGAACCCGACATCTGAGCCCACCTTTGCTGAGGGGTTCTGCTTTTTGTCACCCGTGCGACAGGTGGACTGAATGTGTAATAAAAGGAGCAGTGAAAATCCTAGAACGGAATCAAGATTAAAGTGCAGAGGGACCCCAAGTGCTGGGCTGTGGTGCAATCACTTCCCAGTTTTCTGGGCCTGGAGCCAGGACAACTAGCCAAGGAGGATCACACCCCAGGCAAGGGGATCCTCCCATGGCTCAGAGCTGGTATCCTTATCCCTCTGTCACCATCGCCTCATTCCCAGGCTTCCCAGGCCCTGTTGGCAACTAACTGGTGATATGGAAGAGAAGCACGCTACTGCTGAGGCATCAGGTCAGGGAAGCGTGGAGACTGCTGTGGTGTCCCTCCATCTGGTGATAGGGAATGATGGTGGTGACTCATGATGAAGTCTCGTGTCCCCCAGTGCGTGGATATGCTGCTGTTGGACACATGCATGGTCTAGCCACGATCTGTGGCTGTGGCAGTTAAAAGTCCAAAGACTGTAATATTTAATGTTTTGATTCTAAAAAGCCTTTCAAGAAGTAAGGTTTAACAACAGCAAAATAATTTCAAATTTTTATTCTTTGTTCAAAACCCACTTTTGTTGCCTAAATATTGCAGGGATCTCTCTACATGTAGTCCATTCACTATGCTTACTGATCTGTCTCTGTCTCTGCCTGAATCATGCCTTCTTCCATCTAATAACAACATTTCTTCTACTCAAGGGGAGTACCCAAGTCCTGAGCAAATTTAATGTAGACAGTATCAAAGGAACACTGAGGGGGAAGGCTGTCTGAGATACTGCAGTAGGAGGATGAACAAAATGACTGAAAAGGTCTTCCTGTGTCAGACATCTACGGTTTTAAATGCTGAATGATGAAGACAAAGGTGTTTCCTGGTGATTAATGATGGGCTGGGTGTAGTCATGTCTGAGCCTTAACCCTGGCCTCTCATGTATCCCTAGGAAATGCCCTGTGGCTCCGTTGTTTCTCCTGTTTTAAGCTAGACTTGGTTTATGATTGATCATCATTTTTAAAGGGATCTTTATGTTTGTGACTATTTTGGTGGCTGCTCTAGACAGCTTTGCTCCTCTCTCTTGGGCCTGGGTGTTATTCCTAACCTAATACAACTGTGCCTCAAAAGCAGTGGTGGTGGAAGTTCAGACCTGGATGGGGTGGGCTGGGTAGGTGTGATCCAGCTGGTCCAACTGCAGAGTGATACCAAGTGTGGCTACAGAGCTAACTTACAGGCTCCATGCTGGTGGATGGCGATGTTTGCTCCCTGTCCGTGCTAAACTGAGGTGCGCTTTATTGTTGTGGAGAAGTCTGGCCAGTATGAGTATGAGTAATGTTCTAATGACGATGTAATGGTGATCATATATATCAACACTGCAGCTGTTGCAGTGTAAAGGCACTTTCTGCAGCCCTGCTTTCTCTCAAGGAGATTGTATGGGGATCACGGTGCACATTGCTCTAGTGCTGCTTTCTGAGCTCATTTGACCTCACATAATTAATTGTTATGATACTCCCCAGGTGATGGCTTTCTGAAACCCTATGAAATAGAAATTTCCAGAGTAACAACCCACTTAAAAAAGTTGAATGTGTAAAGTGCTTGTTTTCCAGAGCTCTCAGTAGCTCAGTAGCCTGAGCATTGTCTCACACTCTAATCTGTACTGAACCCTAATGGATGCAGAAAAGAACTTGCTTGCTGGAGATAAGCAAACCAAACAAGCACCACTTTGTCAGTCCGTGCAAATCTCGGGTCGGTTCCTGTGCCCTTACCTGATCAACAGTCACTGCACCAGGTGCATTGTGAATGACACACATGAAGGTAAAGTTTGCCAAACTGGACCGAAGTTGTTGTAGGTTTCACATCAGACAACTGTCCTGATTGAAATGATCATTTTGTTACGTGGAGGGTGAAGCATTAGCTGATGGATCTTGACAGGTCTCATGGATTCACCAGACAATCGCCATTTCCAGGAGTTCTGTAGCATGGGGAGTTGTAGCTTTTGCCTGTCCTTAATGTGAGGTAATGATTTGTAGATGCTCTATGAGTGGAGCATGTGGTGGACTGCAGTGTTGGAGTCATCACCAGTGGAGGTGTTAAAAAAACCTGTAGATCTGGCACTTGGAAATGGTTTAATGGGCGTGGTGCCATTGGGTTGATGGTTGTCCATGATTATCTTGGATGTCTTTTCCAACCTTAGTGATTCTATGATTCTATGATTGTGAATTATTTAAGCAGTAAGCAGGCAGGCATAATTAAATAAGCTGCAACTTATTATGGCTTTAGAGATTATAGTGAACAAACATTGCCCAGACCATGTTTGTAGATAATGTAGATGGTGCATTTGTTGGATCTGGAGAAGTGGTCGTGTTGGAGAACACCATGTGTGCCCAAAAGCTTTTCCTTTTCTACCTGTGCTTGCTGGTCTAAAAAAATGTTACTTCCACAAATCCTATCCTGCCTGCAATTAAATAAAATACTCTCAGGATCACACTGTGCGAAAGATCTATTAACTCATTTCATAGAATCATAGAAGCTGCTGTAGCTTCCATCCGGTGCCGTCTGCTTCGCCGTGTGAACAGGAGCGCTTTGGTGCCAACAGGAGCGCTTGATACCACTTCACAGCTTCTTTCTCCATCTTTTGTAGTAACTTTGCAAAGATTAAATCGTGACATATAATAGGGGTTTGCGTGACTGTGGAGCGAGAGGAAAGTTATCTTTTGAATGTGTGAATTATGGAGTGTGCGGATTAACAAAGTGAGAAAGAGCAAAGGTATGTTCACAATAGCCATTGATGGAGTTAATAGCAATAGCAGACGGGTCGGCCTGACCTTTTCCATCTCTTATTCTATAGACTGCTCTGTGGTGAAGAGGAAAACAAAACAGACTAGAATTCTAAGCTCAGAACTAGGATAAAAATGGGTGTGGGTAAAAACTGCCCTCTGTGCTTCTCTTTTAAAAAGCAGTAAGTAAAAAAGTATGAAATAAAACTGGAATTAGAAAGAGTAACTTCCTGCTTGTGAGAATTCAAATTCTTTCCTTTAGAAAGTAGAAAGGTGCTCTGTATACTTAGCGTATCCAAAGGGCATTCTTTGATACTGATAAATAGCTCCTTTCTTAGAGAGGGTGCCTCACTATATTTTTTACTGATTGCTCGAACTTTAAAGTGGGAGGTTAGACCAGCAAACCAAAACATCATCAAGATTGACTTTTAAACCAGAATGTTTTTAAAGCAGAATTTCCCTTCCCACCCCAGTGCCCCTGGTGCAGGACCACACTGCATAGCCTCTCCCACCAGAGGTTACATGGACACAGCACTGATCACCACATTTTCTCTTGTGCTGCCCAAGAATGATCCTGTCTGATCCACTAAACTGAAGTTAAAATACAGCATTTCAGTTTTTAGTGTCATGAATACTGGCCTTTTGGAGCCAGGATGCTGCAACCAGCTGCTGACTGTAGGATTCATACTTCATCATAAATACAGGGCTCCTGGCAATCTCAGTTGCTCCGGATGGGTCCCTGTCTTTACCCTGTAGGATGTCTCACTTGTGTGTATGGTCAGATAGTTCAAAAGTGAAACATCCATCAAAATCTCATTACTTCAGAGAGGATGGGAGCTCATGGATTATAAACCTCGATTTATTTTTTATATCTTAAATTATGGTGCCATACCCAAGTCATAAATTTTTACAAAACAAACTGCTGATGCATTTGAAAGAGTCAAATACTCTCAGCACCGCGACAAAGCAGTGATAGAAGGAGTGAGCAGGTGCGTGGGGTGAGGATGTGGAGAGGTGGTGATGGCACATTGCTTTGGGAACTGCCAGTCTTGTTGTTTTTGCAATAAGATTCCTCGGAGGAGAGGAGAGAAGGTTAATGATGTTGGTTCCTGGGAACACAGGCAATCCCCAGTGACTGAAAGGGAATATTCCTAGATCCACCAAAGATCAGAATTTTACTCCTAGGGGTTGGCTAGCAGAAAGACATGCCTGATTGCTTTCAGCTTCGTATCATCACAGAGTGCTGATTTATTAAATGGCGTCAAGCTTCTTGACAGTGTTGGAGCCTGTGCTCTGTAGGTTTTGCTTGGTGGTGTCAGTCTACAGGACACTTTTAAATTGAGCAGCACTAAATAACCTGATCCTGCGAATCTGGGATCATGCAGTTTATTTCAGAGAGACTGATCTTGCCAAGTTTTGTGTGCCATTTTGTGTGGAAATCTTTCCCACTCCACTTTGGGGAGTGAGAGTGATAAGCCCCTTGAATCCTTGCTAGATAATGCCTGTACCTCTTGGGAAGGGCTCAGGAGATTTGTTTAGTCGTATTTCTAGGAAGAAGGGTTTGCTAAAGCACAAGAAGGACAGAAAGCTCAAAAACTGTGTTGGGAAGATTTGACAAGTAAAGCAGAATGGAATAGAGTGATGAAACCAGTGATGGGAACAAGGGTAGGGTCAGTGCCAGATTTACTTAGTTTGACAACTTCATTAAGAACTGTTAAAGGATTCTTTCTGTAGTATTTTTTCTGTATTATTTTCTGTCATTCTGCATTCTTTTATTCCTGTTTTTTTTCCCCTGATTGCACCGTTTGTTTACGATTGAACTTTTCCTCTAATATAGTCAGAATGGCATTGATTCAGCAATAACACAGGCAAAGTGAAGGTGACACAGAGAGATAACTGTAAATACTTCTTTGTTTCATAGTGTGGACAGTCTTCCCATGAAGGTCACTCTCACAATGCTCCAGGATGTACTTGTGGAACTGGTGACTGGTGCAACGAGAGGCCAAGTGGTGTAATCAGATCTTACATCTGGGTGCTCACTGTCAGGCTCTCAGGAAACTTCTTTTGCTCCATGATAGACCTGTTCTCACAGGGCAACGGGAAAAGCCTATGTGACTGTTAAAACAAGAGTGGAAAAATATGTATCTGGAATATGCATTGCTTTATCCTGCCAAACCAAGTGTTTATTGTGGAGGCCAGACACATCTGTCCTCCTCCAGCAGATATCATGGTGTTTCTTGGATTAAAAAGGTGGAGTGTAGTGGAACAGTGGAAGAAATTACTTCAGAAGACTGACTTATTGAAGTCCTATATCAGATAGACCCTGTCAAGAAAATATTAGCCACAATAAAGGCTGACACTCTGGTTGATGAAAGCAATATCTGTTGATATTGTGGTTACCTTTACAGCAAGAGGCTCACAGTGGGCAGTGGGGAATTGAGTCCTTTCTTTTTGACCTGGGCAGTCAGTATGATTACTTCAGGGTATTTTTTTTTTAATGTAATAAAACATCTGTAATAAAAGTGTTTGGTTTTGTTTTTTTAAATAGCTTTGGGAAGGAGACTGGAGACATGGATTGCAGACAGCTATTTGGGTCAAGAGGTTAGGTTTTAGCCAGGCTCCAGATGGGGACAGAGAAAAGGACAGCGGCTGGAAGTGATTCTGAAGCCGAATCCAACTACAGAGGCAGTAAGAACAGCATCAATTCAGTGAGCTGCACCTGATCTGAAGTTTGGCAGGAGCGAGGCCGATAGATGCATTATTCCCTGTATGGGGTATTTCCGAGAATGCTGCTTATGAATGTGAGCTCTGAAGCCTTGCAGTCAGTGTGAATAACAAAGCTCTTCACACTATCTTTGCATTTTCATGCCCTTGCAGATTTACTGGAATATCTTGGAAAACAGCAGCTTTGGCGGAACACTTTAGTTGTATCAAGGATAAGGAATTTTTCCTGGAAGCTTCACAGGCACCAAATCACATTTTTCTGTCCAGTTTTTCCAGTGCCTTCTGTGGGTAGCCATACACTTGCTGTGGACAGTTTTATGTAGATAAAACCCAAAGAAACCCCACAAAAGACCAAAATCAACCTTCCCCTGTATGTTGGGCTTGTTTTTGAAAAGCCTCACCCAGGCCAGGTGCCTTCACTCAAGAACAGTAGTTCTGTATCTTCTGCCGACAGCTGCCTGGTGTATTAAGAGTGAAGGAGCTGAAGCTGAGAAGAGTTTGTGATTGTTTTCAAATGGATGTGGATTTACAGCCCTGGTGATTCTTCAGTATTTCTGTAACACCGATACGGGGTGTAGCTGATGGGGTGGAACGGTAAATTGTCGTCACCCATGTAACATGTTGACTGTTTGACAGCTAGGAATTTATTTAAGCACAGGTTGCTGTTAATGAGCAAAATGAGGAATTATAACTTGTCATGAGCCAGATTAGTTTGATACACATGCTGGGTGGGTATAAAACATCCGCTGCTTAGCAGGTATAAACGGTACAGTAGTTGATTTTTGTTTGTGGTTCCTGGCATCAGCAGAAATAAGATCTACATCTTCTTTTATCTATCATATATATAAAAGTGTGGCCCAGCAATTTGTGAAGTATCTGGGCTTAAAAATAACCCTGATCTGAAACTGATCACTATGAAGCCCAGTGGTGTTACAGAGGCTTATTTGTGCTTATTCAGAAGGCAGCAAATTACAGCAATTTGCTACGTAACACTGAATATTCTACTGCTTTGCAGTTCCTGGTCCCCCAGGTCCTAGACAAGCAAAAGCCAGACCTGAAGCAGCCTGACATTGCTGTTCAGACTTGCAATTCAGTGGTGACGCTTGGGGTGTAATAAGGGTGTATTTAAACCTGGTGCAAAGGTGAAGGGCTGGTTCTGCAGGGTGCTGAGTGTCTCTAACGGCACTGAAGCCACAGTGTTCCAGGGTGCTCAGTGTGTTTTCAAGCACCCCATCGTAACCTTAGGCACACAAGTTTTTGCCTTTAAGTGCAAGGAAGCTGCAGGATTTTTGCAGCCAGTGAACCTCTGCACTGGAGGGAGGTTTCTGCTCCAAGCTGGGGTGGTCCAGCAGCTGGTTATAGGCGCCAGCAAAGCCGATGAGCCAAGCAATGTGTTCAACTGCAGAGTGAGGGCTGTGGTATTTTCCAATAACTGGCATCAATCTTCTGAGTATAGTTGACATTTCTGAATCTCCTCCCTTCCCTGTCCTGGTTGGGGCAGGACCAGTCCTTGTGTGTTACTTTCCAAGCTGAATACCTTCACATCGAAATATCAGTGCTGTCCAACTCCTCTGTCCAATAGTGGTTCTGTAGTCTGTGTAAGAATCTTGGCTTTTTAGCAATCTTTAATTGCATTTAAAATAAAATACGTTAGCATTTTGCCTTTCCCTTGGCTTTTGGTTTGGACTGGGAAGATAATTTCATGTATCAGTGTAATTTTTTTCAGCAAAACAGATATCTTCTCTATTCCTCTACAAAAAGCTTTATGCCACAATAATTTAAGATTTCCTCCAGGTTAGAATATTTCTGCATGTAAAACCTCTTTGAAGGTTTAACTAGACTGTAACTGAGTTTTGACATGTATTAGCACGTGTCAAGTACAGCAGTTATTAAAGGTAGTGGAGACAAGACACATTCCATCTCTCCAGCACCTGACTTGCAGGTGTCCAGATCACTACAGGCCACAAGCGGGCAAAGCCCTTAAAAATAAAAGAAATCACCCTGTGTTGCAATAAGCATTAGAAACAACCTTTACCAACCATTTCAGGAACAGCGCCAGTGAATGAGCAGGTGAGGAATAAACTCTGACTGGTGACTTAGAAAATCGTATCCCAAGACTATGACTGGGGAAATTGCCGTTTTATTGCTTTTGATGTAAATCTTTCTGTGTCTCTTGCAAGGTTCTGCACCCACCCAGAACATATTTTTAAATTCTGTGAAGGCATACATTGGCACAGCGTGATGTGCGTTAGTTAAATAGGAGTTACTGAGTTCTGTCCCGATCCTCTTCTGTGAGAGCTAAATCTGTCTGCGTTTCCCATACCGACAGATTTTGTTATTTATTCTTAATTCCTTTCATTCGTTTGTAAGGAATTGACTGAAACTGCCATCTCTCCCATAGCAGGACTGAAGGAGTGTGACCACGCTGAGGACTCAGTACTTTGTAAAGCATACCAGGGTTAAGCATGCCGCCTGACTTTGTTCTTCTCTTCCTAGGGAACCGCTTCAGTTCTGCAGCGCAGGTCTGACAACGAGGAGTACGTTGAAGTTGGAAGACTTGGTCCATCAGATTATTTTGGTAAGAAACTTCAGTTCATGCATGGTTCAGAGTGACAGGCGCATCAAGTCATATCACATAGTTATTGTCTTAATTAGCGTTGTGCTCTTTTACACGCGAGGGGTTATACGCAGGTCAGACGCTGCTTTCAGCGATACCGAGAGACAGCAGCGGAGCTGAGCCCAGTCCTTGGTTTACACCAGTGTAGCTGACGGGAGACAGATCCAGAATCAGCAAAACAGTCTGAAAGCATTTGTTTTCAAAGGCATTTTACACGCATGCATTATGCATGTGTAATGCATTTGTACTGTCAACCGAATTACGTAAAGTGTCTATCAAGAGATATATAAAAGGAGATGTTCTACAACCAAAGCAACAGGATGATGGCTGAACATGCCCCCTCTGAAAGAGGCACAAGGTGTGTGACAGCATATTTATCCCTGTTTCCAGGTGAGATAGCGTTGCTGCTCAATCGGCCCCGGGCTGCTACGGTGGTGGCACGTGGACCCCTGAAGTGCGTAAAGCTGGATCGGCCCCGCTTCGAACGAGTGCTCGGTCCTTGCTCTGAAATCCTCAAGAGAAACATTCAGAGATACAACAGTTTCATTTCGCTCACGGTCTAAATGATTCCTTCTGGAAAGCTGCCTTTGTGTGACCTTGTGCACTTACATTTGCTCCGTGCAGCTCCATAGCTTTATGACTAAAATAATGTGCATTTTCTGTGTGTTTTTTCTGTTTATGTCATGTACTGGATGTCAGTTCAAATCTCATGTATCATGTAAGTAGAAAGACAACTGTTTGGATAAGACTAGCTTTGGGGAAGATCAGGCACTTGGCTTGCGGGCAACATTTTTACCTATTGTTGCATCATACAGCTTAAAAATGTGTTTTTAACTATTTAAAATGCATGTGATTTCTGTTTATTATCTTTAAAGTTGGTCTTATCTGCCTTTTCTCAAGCTTCTTTGATCAAGTGATGTCCCTCTGCTCATCAATTTAAAAGACATTTCACTGGTCATGGACTGGTGGTTCCTGAAATCCCAGGAGCTGGCAGTCCCGCGGTTTAAGAAGGAAGGTTGGAGGAAGGTTTTGACCATTCCAGCAGGGCAGGGAACAGCAGAGCTTTCGAGTCATTCTGTTTGTGGCTTAGATACACGTAGATGTTTCTCCAGGTTCCCAGCCCTTTCAGGTTTGCTTTGTAGGATATGCTAAGCCAGGCAGCGTCCTCCAGTCTTCTGGGTGAAGGGGTCAAAGGACAATCAGTGTGTTGTAAGAATTCAAATGGAGCCTTTAGGAGTTAAGTTATTTGTCCCCAGCTTTTTTTGACTGAGGGTTTGCATTAGATCCTTTTAAAGTCCAACAGGAATTTCTCTGCTGAATTGAGTGGTTTTGAAACGTGTATCTGCAGTGCAGTGTCCTCAGCCACTTCTCAGAATGTTATATCAAATGCTTAATGCAGCAGATTGTTTTTAATTAAGTCCACTTAATGAAACGAAAATGCCTTTCTTTTAGTAGGTGACTACATTTTAGGGTTTTTGAGGATTGACATGCTTCAAAACACTGCCTCTCATCCAAAAGATGTGTTGCACAACAAAAAGCACCAGGATCTTGAATAAAGCTCCCAGAGCTCAGGTCCCTCCTGGAGCAGCAGCCTCACCGGCAGGTGTTGCTGCCCTGCCTAGACAGGGGGCTCCTCTAGAATAGAGCACTTTGCAGATCCAGACCTTGTTCTGCTGTGCAGTCCTCAAGGGTGGGATCATTTAGATTATTCTTTGTGAACCCTTTCCTTTGAAGGAAAACTTGTCTTTGCTAACAGCAGCAAGGGTCTGCATCTCAGCTGCCCTAAACAGCACTGCCTGCTTTTCAGCTGTGGCAAGACTGTAGTTGTTTGGGATCACTTTCTTCTGCATAAATAGGAAGTTTCTGCACCTTTCCCATGCCAAAGGTTCTGCACTGAAATAAGACAGCAGACTCCCTGCTGAATCTTGAGGTGCTAGTGAAGAACATGGCTAAAATGACTCCTCCCGATATGCCATGTGCTTTCTCCTCTGGAACTAACAACAACACAGGACTTTCCTATTGACTCCCACCAAGAGGGGCCAATATCCCAGTAGCTGCCCACAGCGGGTTTGACAGAGCTAACTGATTCTCCACTTCAGACTCCTCTTATCACTTGAAGGTGCTTAATTTATTTCAGCATGTTTTCAGTGGTTCTGTCAGTGAATATCCGTTGTTGCTATTTATTATGATTCTGTTTTGCTTCTTGCACATGTTGCTAAATACGACCATTCACATTTTTGAGTCTCGCAGTTTTTATCCCCTACATTTATGCAGGCAGACCCCCCCACTAGATAGAGAGAGATAAACGTAGCTGCATTTGCCAAACTTTTGATTTGCTTCACTGGTTTTGTATTCTCTTGTGCAGTTTTTCAAAGAACTATTTTTTAAAGGTTTCCAGTCACTCATGTATGTCCTTCTACCTATTGCATTTCTCTTGCAGCGGTAAAAGTTTGTGAGTGTTTTGCATAAGATGCCAGATCCGTTTCTTGTTAAACACCAAGTGTTAGCCTCCCTCTTTAGAAGTTACACAGAGTCTTTGCTTTCAACCTTTAGAGCCCATGTTAAATACATTTGAATGATGGTTCTGTTCTAAGCAATCTCAAGAGAAGTGTAACCATTTAACACCAGGATTCCTCTGCAGTGAGTGGCACAAGCTGATATTCAATGATATTGTAAAGGTAATGGTAATGTTTGCAGTGGATGATGGGACAGGATTACAGTCTGAATAAAATTCTTCTACGTTATGTGTGGCCGTTGTGGGTTTATTAATAATGGGAGTCTGTGTGAATAGCAGTCATGTTCTAGTTAAAATCTGCATATCATAAAACGTTTGAACTCTACTGAAAAGAATCAGATGCAAAGGGACAAAAAATAGACCAAGAATCTCAGTGCTATATATAGTAATGGAAACCAAACTGGTTTTCTGGAGGATTAGCATGAAGGAAAGTAATTATTTCAGTTCAACTGCGTATGAATATATAACACAGAACTAGGAGGGGTTCAAGGTGTCTTTTGGACCTTTGTACTTAGCCAGGTGTTCAAGCACATGTGGAAGATGAGGGGTGTGAACTGTCTCGCTGGGCAATGGGACCCTGTGTTCACAAGACGGCTGATGAGTCTGCTGTGCAGCCAGATAGAAGGCTTGGACAAGAACAGACTCTTTCTTCCTCAAATACCAACACTGCTCCGTTTTCTGCCAGCATCAGACAAAGTCCATGGCCCCAGCCACACCAGAGATCTGTCCCAATCCCTCCTCTCAACTTCTGGCCACACATGGAAGTGCAGCCGCCATGGGACTGGAGCACAAAGCCATTTTGGCATCAGAGATGGACTGTGCTGCTGCCATGGCTTGTGTTCATGCAGTGGGCTAGCCAAGAACTGCGCTGAGGACAAACTCCTCAGACAAGGCAGAGGCTCCAAAGGAACTACTTGTATCTCATGTGTCAGGGTGACAGTATGGGTTGAAGAACTGGACAGTACAGTTTCTGGGTGAGGAAGAGGTGTTGAGCATGTCGTTAGGGCTACACTACCTGTGGTATCCACCAGAGCTCTGGGTGGCCACAGAAGTAGGTATTACATGGTCCAAGCTTGGCTTCTGTGCTGGAGCTGTCACCCCCGAGCAGTGTGCAGGGACTCACTCCATGCAGCTTCTCTGTGGTGGCCCCCGCACAGGAATCTTGGGCGGCTCCCGGCAGCCAAGGGCTGTCCAGCTTTCCATTTTTGGAGTGTGTTATTTTTCCCCCCTTTGCTATGATTCAGGCGGGAAGGACTGGCCTTTCCAGAGAATTACTCACATTATGTAGTAATCAAAAGTGACCACTCTCTCTGAGGTTCTTCCAGAAGGCCATTACCAGCCCACACTCCCCAGAAAAGACCATCTCACCACTCCTCATTGTCATTCTTTTTCTGGTTGATCTCAGTTGGTTGCAGCCATTTCAGGACTCCCAAGACAAAAGATTTCCTTTTTCTAACAAAAACTAATTCTACCTCCAGATTTTTTACGAGGCCTGTGTGGCTGACCAGACCGTAGCGTGTGTGTCAGCGTGTGTGTGTGTGTGTGTATGTCAGATGACACGTTACTCCTTGTGGCAATGGATGCCTAAGTCACTGCAAGAGTTTGTAGTGATAGGACGAGGAGAAATGGCTTTAAGCTACAAGGGTGTAGATGTAGCTTAGGTATTGGGAGGACATTCTTTACAGTGAGGGTGGTCAGACACTGCAACAGGTTGTGGATGCTCCCTCCCTGGAAGTGTTCCAGGCCAGGTTGGATGGGGCCTTGAGCAGCCTGGTCTGGTGACCGGTCTCCCTACCCATGGCAGGGGGTTGGAACTGGGTGATCTTTAAGGTCCCTTCCAACCCAGACCATACTGTGCTGATCTGTGGACTCATATGAGCCACATGGATCTGTGGTCCTCAGCTAAGCATAGTCGGACACCATGCTGCTGGAAAACTAGAGCTGTTGCAGAGAACCAAGTAATTCCAGTTCACACCAGTCTGGTTGTTGGCTGCTGCTTTGTTTTCCCTGTGCTAAGTGGTCTTCAGTTCAGAGCCACCACACAAAGGGTGACATTTCTTCTGTGGTGAAGGTTGCATGAGGTATGTGCATCACATCAGTGTTCAGTGGTGCATAAATCCTTTCACTGACCTATTTATGGGAAAGAACTTTGCTCTTTGCACACGTTTCTGTGTAACAGCTGAGAGAGAATATTATCTAGTGCAGAGGCAAAGCCACGATGATTTCCTCAGAGAGCTAGAGATTCTGCTGTTTGCTGCAGTGCCACATGAATATGCAGTCGCTGCCTTGGCAGGAGAGTTTCCGAAGACCCTTGCAGGTGCATGGGACTTAGCAGAGCATGATGGCAGAGTAGGTGGTGGTGTGCCACTGCCCCAGTGAGCACTAACCAGTTTAAAAGCTCATCTGATATTTTGAAGACCACCTCACCACTTAGAGACATTCTCAGACATGTTGTTTTAATTAGCTTCTAATGATTTGGCAGCTCTGACTGGAGCTCATTTTCACCTTCTTCAAATGCACACAAATGTCCAGAGACTCCTAAGAGCATTTCCACAGCCAGAGTCACTTCTGTAGGTCCCACTTCCCTCTGGAGAACACGTTTGGATATGAGCGTACATTTAGCCTTGAAAATACGATGTTACGGGAATTCGTTGGCTTCGATGCTCCTCCTCCTCTGAGGGTTTCTCTATGGCTCTTGGCTGCTCAGCAGAGTTTTATCTGGGATGCAGCACTCGCACAACAAGCTGGCCTTTTCTCCGAAAAAGCTGCCTGGCCAGAGGAGTTGGCATCTGCAGCCATCTGGTATTTTTGCGAAGGCTGAGGACGTTTTCTGTGCTTGATCAGGCTCCAATACGAGAGATTCTTCTGACGTCTGAAAATCTGGATTCGGCTCTTAGCAAAGAGGCTGCGCTTTGCCTGGGAAAGGATAGCAAAGCACAAGCATCTCCTTGGACCCACCCTGACTCCTATCTCAGAAGTGTGTGGGTAACTCTTTGCCTCTGGGTGCTCCAGCCCCTCTCCAGCCGTGTTTTAATCCTTGTTTTCAAGTCACTCTCTGCAGAAGTACCACAGCCAACCTCTGCTGCCCAGACGAGCTGCAACACACGTCCCATCCTCTCGTGCTTAGGCAATTTCAGCTGTGCAGAGTTCTCTTTAAAAGAGTTGTGAACTCTCATAGAGGAAAAAAATCATCACTTTACTCAAGAAGAGTGCTCCCATTCCAGTATAAACTGTCTCCAAACATGGAACAGTGGAACATGGCACATGCTGCTGCATGGGCCAGCGGTGCTGAATGAATTGGCAGATGCTGCGCTGCTGCATGAGAACGCTTCTCCCTGCTCACAGCTTTGGTTCACAGCCCCAAAAAGATAGGTTTGCCAAAAAAGTGCTGCTCACCCAAGTCCTAGTGGGATAAATTGCGCTCCACGCTGCCAGGACTCACTGCATGCATTCACCTACGCTTGGAGTGAGCTCACAGCTCTGCTCTTTGCAGGGACGGGCACTTAGAGTTGGGATGTACAGAGGGCTGATGAGGTAGGGTTTTTCTCGCCACTGCCTGCTGTTGCTGCTGCTCTGGGTGTTCATACTGCTGGCTTTAGGGAAATGGAGCTTTTCGGGGAAGTGGCTACTCCCTATCCTCTTTATACAGAAAATGTATTGTTATTAATTGAAAGCACTTTTGTATTGCCCTTAGACTACAAGCATGGCGATTGTTCCATTAGAAGACATCATGGTGCATAGCAGTGAAATACGACGTACAGTACCATGCAGTATGTATTTTCCAGATAAACTGGGAAAATAGTGAAATGGATCTGCGCAGTGGGGGTACAATAGCTGCTTTGCACTCCTCCGCATGTGTGGAATTTGTATGCGCTACAGAGTGACTCTGTTTCGTTACCATGTGTTTACGACGATCGGATGATCAGCCGTATTCCAAGCCGGTTTCGTCTTCTCAGTTGTATCTGTGGGCCAAGCACAAAGTCGCAGTGACTTCAGATTGATGGTGGCGCTGAATTAGTGCTGGCTAAACCCTCCCACCATTTATTTCCACTATGGCAGCGAGAGGGAACAGACTTAGCAGCAGAAAAATACAGGAGATGTTTTTCTCCTCCCATCCAGGGGCAGCTCAAGCAATTTGCCAGACTGAAGTAGTTGGCTGCATTTGCAGACTTTGGGCTATTTGATTGAGACTTTCCAGCTCGGAGGTGCATCTCCTCCGCACCCCACCCTGCCTGGGGAGCTGAACGTGCCGCAGAAGCGCTGAGTGGAGCGATGCGTCACTGCTCACAGCTGAACTTGCGTAACGGTGGCTGCGGGAATCGCTGCCAGAGGAGAATCGACAACTTTTAGCGCCAGCTCCTGCAGAGATGGAAGAGCCCCAGTCTTGGTCTCGCAGTTGGGAGGAAGGAGTTGCGGCCCCAAGCACAGTTCATGTGGCTTTTGGTGAGGCCAGAGGTAACTGGGAAAGCGACTGTGCTGCTCCTGGGACTGACAAGCCAGCAAGTCAGTTGCAGCTACCACCGGCGTCATGAGCTCCACTCCTGCTGACACGGATGCTCGGATGGGTCCAGCACATGGACCATGGGCCAAATTCCCACGAGATGGCAAGATGGTTCATATCCTTGACACGAATCCCGGAAAGCATCATACCCTCTTTTATTGCCTTGCCCTTCTGGATCGTGGCCCGGGGTTTGGCTTTTAGTGAAACCCAGGATGAACTAAGGAGGACTTTTAAACCTTGGCTTTGTAGGGGGCAGAAGGAGGTACCAAAGTGGCCAGAGGTCCCCAAGGAACACAAGAACCAAGCCAACAAAGGCTGCCTTGTGTGAGCGAGGAGATGCGGCAGAACCTGTGTTGGGATGAAAGCTGCCCTATCAAAATAGCCATAAACAAACCCGCCTCCTCTGCTACAGAAAAGCTGTTGTGCCAGGAGCATATTAAATTGTATATGCTTTTTCTCAAGGCAAAAGAATTGCAGCAGTGACGGCAGCTGTGTGTGCTGGAGCTGAGCCACCGTATTCAACTGATGAAGGCCTCGCTGGGGACAGCGTGGGGGAAGGACTGTGGATGAATGTTTTATTCACAGGGACCCACACTGAAATAATCTTCCAGCACTGGGATATGTGGTGGGGGAAAGAAAAGTGCTCGCCCTGAAGCCGATGCATTTGCCAGAGGGCAGCACAGGGGATGGGCTGATCTTGTCCCAGGCTGGGTTCTGTGCTCCTGAGGGTGTTGCTGTTTACAGGGTGAGATGAGATGTGTTTTCCTTCCCTGGGTTTCTCTGGGGAGGTTCTCAGTCTCAAATCCCAGAGCTGGGCTCCAGCTACTGTTCTGACCCAGACAAAGGAGCAGGTTACAGGTAGAGAGTATCCAGCCCACCCAGTATGGGGTAGACAGGAGATGGGATTTAAAACCAGTGAGGAGATGTGAGCAGCTCCAACCTCCAGTCAGTAGGCTCTGCTGGTGACCATCTGGTTGGTCCCAGGTGTGGTGGGTAAATGGGAAATAAAGTGGCCTCATAAGCACAGGGAGGACTTCTTCTGGCTGTTTCCTTCTCAGCAGAGCTGCTCTCTGCTGGCTCCTGCCTGTCCTGAAGGCATGGGGTGCAGAGGGCTTGGGACTCAACTCACTGCAGCCAGCACATAATCTCAGTGAGGCTACATCTGCAGGTCCCATGGGAGTCCAGATCAGGCAGAGACCTTCTGAGCCGTGTGGTGAGTATCCAAAACACTTTTCCACCTTGAGCTGCAGTTCTCTCATGACCGACATTGTGAGCAAAGAGCATGGGATAAATTCCCATTCCTCCCAACACTTAGAAACCCCAAGAAAGCTATCGGGATGCTTTTCATAAAAAACTCAGGAAGACAGGAGCGTAGAGGTGCCTCGTGTAGATCCTCTCTAGGAGGGAGTGAACCAAACCAGAATAAACTCAGAAAGGAGGACTTCTGCACAAACACCTTGCAGGTGCCTCTTCAAAGATTATTTTATCCCCAGGCTATATAGTTCAAACGCTGCAGTGAGGAAATAGGATTGAAGAGCCTGACACCCATCTCAGCTTAAATTCAGTCCCCGCAGCTGTCCTGTTCTTTAAGGCAGAAGAGGGAAATTTATGGCTCTCCTGCAATGCAAGCAATGCGCTCAGTGCCCACAAGGTAAATGCCCTTCTGTGCCTGAATTTGTTCCCTGTCTGAAGTCACTGCACACACAGGGCTAACGTGATTCAGTGAAATAAACCCCATTTCAGTTGCTTTTTAAGCAGATTACAGCAGATTAGCTGACTAATCTACATGGAATCCTCTCCAACAATTTCAAGCTGTAAACAAATCCAGCCACTTTTGTACCACATTTAAATATTTACTGTGGATTATGTGAAGATTAACTTCAAATTATATTTGCCACAAAGCTTTTATTTTGTGACTTGCTACCTTTAGTAATGTAAAACCTAATGAAATGAATAAGCCTTCAGTGTGACTCTGAGGCTCATCAGCCGTACAGTAGCAGGTACCGGAGCAGCCACAGACAGAAACTCAATACATTATCACTGACAGATGAAGGAAACTAAGAAGAAAAGCTACTGGCATGAAATAAAAAAAGCCTGGGAGTATTACAACATGGAAGGAAAACCTTCCCTATCAGATCTGGCTTGGTGATAGTGTTGGAACAGGCTGTCCAGGGAGGTGGTAGAGTCACTATCCCTGGAGTTGTTCAAAGAACGTGCAGATGAGACACTAGGGAACATAGTTTACAGGGCATAGTGCCATTGGGTTGAAGACCCTCAGCCTGTCTTCATAGCAGAGGGGCTCCTGCCCTCTGATCATCCCTGTGGCCTCCTCTGGACTCGCTCCAGCAGTTCCATGTCTTTCTTCTACTGGGGACTCCAGAAGTGGATGCAGGACTCCAGGTGAGGTCTCACAAGAGCAAAGGAGGAGAATCATCTCCCTTGACTGTTGGTGACACTTTTTTCATACAGCCCAGGATACAGTTGGCCTCCTGGGCTGTCCTCACACATTGCTGGCTCACGTTGAGCTTTTCATCTACCAGCATCCCCAGGGCTGCTCTCAATCCTTTTGCTACCCAGCATGGATTTGTACTTGGGATTACCCCAACCCAGATGCAAGAGCTTGTGCTTGGATTTGTTGAATCTCATGCAGTTTGCATGGACCCAGTTCTCAAGCCTGCCTAGGTCCCTCTGCATGGCCTCCCTTCCCTCCAGCATGTCAACCCCACCACACAGCCTGGTGTCACAGGCAAATCTGCTGAAGCTGCACTCAAGGCCACTGTCTGTGTTGCCAACAAAGATATTAAACAGCACTGGACCCAAAGCAGACCCCTGGAGAACCCCTCTCATAACTGATTGCCACTTGGACGTGGAGCTGTTGAAAGCAGGGGGTCAATGCACAGTAGGTGTCCAGAGCAAAGAGCATCCTTCCAGAAAACAACAGGCCAGGGGCCACTCCTGAGGGACCACACGCAGAAACCAACACAGGACCATATTTGGCAGCATCTTGTGCCCCAAATGGGGTGTCTCTGGGGCAGCAAGCACCAGCCTGTCCCACCTCTGTTACCTGTGGGGCTGCGCCTGCTGTTCTCCAGGCTGGCAGACTTGGATACCGCTGCTTCACACGCCAGCCTTGCACTGTGCTTTGCTGGGCCATGGGGACTGTTGTGTCTACCAAGCTGGTGAAGGAATGCTCAGTTTACAAGACAATGGCTTTTTAGGAAGCCAGAAAAAGCTAAACGGCCTTCCCAGATGGAAGACTGTCCCTTCCCACCCTTTGTATAATTAGGGCAGCTTCACACTCCTATAAAGAGATGATCTGTTTAATATAAGAGTCTTCCAAAGTCTTAGCAAATGAGTATCTGAGAACAGGCTTCTGATGTGGTTTATGTTCTTTTTGATAGATTTGGGTTATGGGAATGCTGGTTACAGAGACAGGGAGTGATTCATGCTGAAACCATCCGGGTGCCATCTGATACACGCTGTCCACACAAAGGTGCAGGGAGGCTGCTGCCTGCGCTGTTAGTGCCTGCACTTCCAGCCTTTCAGGTGCCAGTTAAAACTGCAGGAAAAATCACTACAGCAGTGAAGAAGAGAGGGCTGTATTTTGCAGGAGAGCAGTAATCCTTACCAGATCAACATTTCCATAGCAAGCTGGAGTGTTACAGCGATGCCTTGAGACCTCACACCGACACGCTCTTTGTAAGGAGCTGTAACGGCACCTCAGAAAAAGCAGATCTCCCTGGAGAGGCTCTGGCTGCTGCTCCATGAGCACAGACAGGAGCTGATGGCTTGGTTCTTGCTGCGCATCTCAGAGCTCTCTTGGAAAACATCCTATCCCCACTGACGGCAGTTTTGTCTCAGTAGTACTTGCAGGATCAAGCCCTTGAGCAGATGGAGGAAAGAAGTGGGGGTAGAAATAGCATTTTCCTCTACATTTTTCCCCCTATAGTCACTTTGCCTGTGTTTCAGCCTTACAAATCCAGAAGGAAAGTTTGCATCTTCCTCTGCATCAAATTCATGTCACAGTGAACTATGGGGGTTCCTTAACACTTGATCTGGATTTATTAATGCTAAAATAAATTCTGAATCACTAGGGATCAGCGGCTTGTGTGGGCAGCAAGAAAGTTCTCAAAATGCTGGGGGGGCCATTGGTACCAGTGCAGAAGTCTCCAGCTCATTGAGCCCTCTGGGTGATGTGAAAGCACGAGGGCTCTACTAGATGGCCTTGAAGCAGCTCTGAGAGGGAATGGGTGACCTTCCCCTGTTAAGTCCCCCGTGCCCCATGCCTCCTGTTTTACAGCATTTTGCTGGCCGAGTGCCTGTGGGGGCGGTTCCCAAACCCCCTTTCACCTGCAGCTGTTTCCCCACACAGAGCATCTCTGATCAGGACAGAAAGCAGCTGCGGCGGGAGGAACCCCTATCTGGTCCAGTGCTGTGCCCCTCATCTATCACAAGCTGGTGGCCTTGGCTGAGGACTGGAAACCCAAGGCAGCCTCTCTGGGCTGGAGAAATGCTGTCCAAAGAGTAGTGCCAGCAGCTCCTGCATGAGATAACACAGTGTTTTCAAGATTTATTGCCTTTATCCCCATTTGCTGCCAGCCTGAATGTTTCGATTATCTCTGCTCTGTTTTGGCATCTCCCTAACAAGCAGTTTTATTTTGTTGCTTCTGTTTCGGCAGGGACAGACGGGGCCTTGTTTTCCAAACATGACACACATGCAGTGAAAGGCAAGCGGACGACGGCAAAGCATATTTGGTCTGCCTTGGTGATTTGAAAGGTTATTTTCTGACCCCACTCATCACCTTGGCCCCATAAATCCAGCAAAGGGACCATTCTTAGCCCTTTGGAAATGCATCCCGTTTCCTCCGCAATGGACTCTTGGTTTCATTGCTGACCTGACCGATTAATTTCCATAATTCACTCGCTCTCAGTTTCTTAGAAGTTAATCTGCTCCCCAGCCCGACTGTTTTGAGGCAAATTCAGCCTTGGGGCAACTTCACCCACAGCTAGGAGTAACATCAGCATTGACTTTAGTCCATGGCTCCTGCTCTTTGGTTCTGGCAGCATCTCAAATTGCTTCCTGGCATCAGACCGCTATTTTCAAGACCTCTCAGAGCTTCAAGTCTTCCTCTCCGATGCTGCACACACTTATAATGAGCCATGCCAGCTAATCCCCTTCAGGGCTCATAATGTCAGAAGCAAAATCTGGTAGAAAAAATGTTCATCACAGTTTGTTCTGCAGTACAAAAGGTCTTTCTGGCTGAATAGTTTGTCAGGAAATTTCCATTTGGTGTGAAAGTTTTCAGGGAAAACCGGTGAGTTTCTGCTCAGCCACAGAACACTGTGTTTTTCCCCAGCTACCCACTGTGCCCTGCACCACAGCGAGATGCAACCATGGAAGCTCTGCACATGACTTCAGCAGCCCTTCCTGTGACCCCCTGAAGCCCCCCCCAGTATGGTCTGTAGAGCAGGACAGTACTCAGGCTCCCCAGCTCCCACAGGCAGCACACACATTCCCGTGGGGCACCACTAGGGTGGTAACTGGGGGAGGATTAACTGTGTCTGGATTCCACACAGCGACGTACAAAATGAGATTGTTAAAGGAAAGAAAAGCAGAAATATAAACTGATGAGAGCTCTCCTTAAGTTGCTGCCAAATACGATCCTTTGGCATTAGCAGATTCACTTCAAAAAAACCCTCTGGCCTCTTTTTTCACTCTGCTTCACGTCCCACCCGTCACTCCAGGCGGTGCTCTTGGTACATCTGGACATGGATCTGAAGCCATAGGACTGGTGTGTTCTTAGCAGGATGTGGGGTCCTGGAAAACACCACCACCATTCCACTGAGCAAGGAGTGATGTAGAGTTGGTCTGGGGTGGGAATGGAGCCATTTGGGCTCCGACTTTGGCCCAGGCAGCAGATGGGGAAAGATGGATGGTTGGTACAAGGCAGAAGGCTGCTGCTGCACTGGTGTCCCCAGTGCCCTGACAGCAGGGGTTATGGTTGTGCTTCAGGCCCAGCAGACACGTGCTACTCATTACGCGACGTGTGCCAGAGCATCTCAGCACAGCCCCAGCCAAGAGCTGCCTGCCCACCATCCACCACACGCTCCTGAAAACAGCCTCGCAACAACCTCTGGGAGCCAGCACGCTCCGTTTTACCAACAGAAAAACAATCTCGCACCAAACCTCAGCTCCCAGGAGGGGATGATTAAAGGAATGTGTTTGGCCAAGGGGTGGAAGTGGATCAAATCTGTGTTTGCAGCTGGTCTGCTGGGTGCTACTCAGGTAAGGGGAGGGCTGTCTGCAGAACAGGGTTCGCCTGGAGCTGCTGCTAAACTCATTTTTTGATGCAGCGGTTTCGATTATTTCCTATTCACTCGATACACCAGCAAAATAGATCCAGTTCTCCCCTGTTTTAGCCTCTGCTAAAACCCTCAGACCACATCTTCTCCTATAACAAAAAGTATGTGGAATTGGCTGAAAAGGAAACATTCCTGTTCTCACAACACTTAAAAAAACAATAAATCCACTCCTTTCTGAAAGAAAAAAACCCAGCACTTGTAAGACTTTATAAAACTGCTTCTGTCCAGAAGGCTCCTGCGTCAGATCAGCTTCGTCGCTTTAACCGTTGCTGTGCCAAGCCTGGCTGTCCATTAGTAACCATCCCAAAATAGCTGCTGAAAATAGAGGCGAAAGGGAGACGGTTTGATAGCAGCGATGCGTGCGACATCACGGTTTATCTGGGCTTACTGAAGTCTGTGAGAAAATCTTTAAGAACTTGGGGCAGGACGAGGGACTGATAAAGCTGTAGGGATGCCAGCAGCAACCCCGGCGCGCAAGGCCATATGGCTGCTGGGGGGGGCTGAGCGCGGGGAGCCTGTGTTCCACTCGGCGCGTAACTGCGAAAGGGAGAGCGAGAGAGAGGGAAACGGAGCGACGAGCTGAACTCACAAATGTTTTTGGCATGAAATCATGAGGGCAAATGCAAAGCTACCCGCCCACCGGCACTTGCGTGGAGCTGCCACTTATGGGGACAATACTATATATATATGGAGGGCGGTGAATGAGATGGCACGGGGCCTCCCGCGGGCTCTCTGCCACAGAGGGGAAGGTGCGTGGGCCATGCTGCCCCGCACGTGAGCTGGGCGCAGTGCTGCGTCACAGCGGATGCCGAAGGGGCGAAACGGGTCTTGCGATGAAAGCTGGAGAAAAGCAAATCTTTGCAGCAGTGTGGTGACACCGGGCAGGCTCCCGGCCCCTCGCAAGCCAGGACAAGTCCTGTGGTTGGGGACAGTTTGCGGGTGCCTTGTGCCCAGCCGTGGGGTGACCCTGTTGCTGGCAGTGCCAGAGGGAGCAGTGACGAACAGACTCCGCGTCTCGGTTGTGGGGGAGTGTTGGGAAAACCGCACCCGAGCGGAGCTGCTGGGAGAGAGAAGGACATTTTGTTGTGAAGAGGTTTTTCTTCTTCTCAGATATTTCTGTTTTTTTCTAGCCGTGTTTCTTTGGGAGGCTTTGTGGACAGTGTGGGCAGAGCCAAGTGGAAGGAATTTGACGGGAGAAGCCAGTCCAGGGTCAGAGCCCGATACACAAATATAAACCAAATGATTGCTGATAGTACAAAGCAGATCCCCAGTGCTGACATAGGGCCATTGATGGGTGAAGTGGGACTGGCTATGGGAGGACATGGAGCAGCAGTGCTGGCTGGCTGAGTGCATCCAACAGCCAAGAGCACCCAGGGATACAGGGAGCATGTGCAGCCACAGCAAGGATGAAGGCATGAGGTGGACCTGCATGGGGAGGTTGAGCAGAGCAGAGCAGAAACCCAAATAACAAGGCCGACTTGGACACTTTGGTGCTGCCTCTTAAGCTGAGGAAGGAGTTTCTGGGCAGCTTTCCAGTGGGGGCAAGGGCATCCCAGGAGAGAGTAGCTCCATGAACATGGGCTGAGGAGCAAGAATGGCCAGGCCAGGAAGCCTTGCAAGGAAAAACTGTCATTTGCTCTGTTGTCTTCACATGGGGTTGAAGTCTTTACCAGTAAGGGGTCTGATGGGCTATGGCTTTGGTAAATGGAACCTGGGAAGCTGGGTTGCTTGTTTCCAGTTTCATATGCAGCAGTGAACTCAGTGCCACTTCACAGTCACCTCTTCTCTGGCACCTGCTTCTTTCTAATCCATGCAGTTAGGTTAGAAAATAACCACCACCAGGAAGGAAGACTGTGCCACAAGAAACTGCAGCTTAGATTAGTAGGGATTTTGACTTCTGTGTGCATGGCCAGATTCTGTTTCCACTCTGTTTTTATCCCAGGGACACCCCCACACAAATTCCTGACTTGCTTCCTACTTTTTCTACTGATACTTTGTCAAAGCATCCCTCTCTCCTGAGGAGGCTCCGGAAAGGTAATTTGGGAGAGAAGGAAGTTTCTTTCCTGCGGAAGCTGGCCAGGTGGGCAGCTCTGCAATTAGAATTTCCCTTCCACAGAGCACGCAGGAGCACTGCTATGGCTGTTGTGACTGTATCACCCTTGTGCAACAGGTGAGACTTTGCTCTATTTCAAGGAGACCATCACATCCCTCATCAGGCCTCCAGCAGGTAGTGTTTTATGGGGGAAGTTTGACTGGCATGACCATTGGCACACTAGAAATCAGACTGAGACCACCAAGTTCACTGTTGATCAGAGCTGTATGTTGAAACAGCTCTGAAGAAAGACTCCATCACCGATACCCAGTCTCTTGAGCCATCTGGGTCCTTATCACTAGTTTATCTGTCTCAAGTGCTGCGGACACTGAGGCCCTGTTCTGGTGCTATGGTGTTCTGAATCAAACCAACAGCCAATTTGGGTTACACAACCATGAAACAAGGAAGCACAAAATGCAACGCAGAAAGTCCCTCCTGGCAAAAGGTTTCTGATGACATTAATGGGAGTAGGTGGCTTAGGGCCTTCAGGGGAAATTCCGGGCGGATGGAAAAGTAGCAGTGATACAGCAAACCCCTACGGAGGGTGGGACCAGGGGCACATGGTGAACCACCAGAGAAGATGTGGTTATGAGATCAGACAGGCGGCCTGGGGAAAGTCAGCAGAGATGTGTGGAAACCCAGTGGGCAGCTGGCAATGCGATGCTGAGATAGAAGGGTGTGGTAAGGCAAACTCCAAAAGCCTAAACGCTTGCTTAATGCCAGGAAAAGAAGCAGGTCCATCCTAATGACATCAAGAGAACTTTCTCTGTTAGTCATGCTCTGAAGTGCGGGGATGAATCTAGGCTGTGTTTGACCCTGCCTCTCCATCCCTCAGAAAGCCAGGGTTGAGTAAGACCACACATCACACTGCACACCTCCGGAGGGAAGTGATTAAGCCATGAATAAGAGATCCACCAGCTGTTGTGCTTTGTGTGTGTGCGTATGCCGTGGAAGTAAAAAAAATCCTAAACCTTAGGCCAAGTGAGTCTGGGACCAAGGGTGAGACCTCCATGAAGGACCATGACAACAAGTGCGAGACTAAAAGCATGAGCAATGGAAAAGGACATCGTGCTGGTGTGGATGTTTGAATTTGGCATCTTAATTTTAAACAAAGGAAGAGAGGAGAGCATTTTTCAAGTCCTTCTCTTTAAGTAATGCCCTCAGCTAGCATTTCAGAGTGGATTGAACACACAGCACCTCTTTGGTGCCCTTGGGAATGTCTACCTAACTTCAGGATCAGTCCTACAAAGATAGGTGAAGCTTTTTGGTAGCAGTGAATGACAGCTGGCTGCAGATTCAGCCTTTCCTTGTTCCTGAATGGCTTTCAGAAAGTATTCCGTCCACAAAATAATTGTCATTGACAATTATAGTAGAAAACTAACCCACCAAAACTTCCACCACTGACTGACGCAAAAGCAGGATGTCACACTGGGGATTGCTAACACCCAGGGCGCACATTTTCCCCGGTGGCTTTGGACTTGGACAAAGATCCACCAGTTAAGCTTGTTATCTGCATTCAGAGTAGAAGTGGAACAGGCACTCAAACCGCATCAGTCTCTGACACAGCAGCCATGAAGAGCACCCAGGGTTGAAATGGTGATGTTCCCAACCAGCAGCCCTCACAGCACTGCCTCTGTGCACCAGACATAGCCTACATACCCTAGCTGGAAAAGCAACCCATCCCTCCAGGGTTGCTGGGCTGTGTTGGAGCAGTTGGTGCTGGCTGGGTGCAGCGTCAAAAATAAAGATGGAGAAATGCAGAGATGGATGTGATCCTGAAACATAAACTGGGGAAAGGATGGGCAGGAGCACGGCAAAAATGCAGTGAGAGAAGGAAAGACAGGGAAAGAGAAAGAGAGAAAGAGAGAAAGAGAGAAAGAGAGAGAGAGAAAGAGAGAGAGAAAGAGAGAGAGAAAGAGAGAAAGAGAGAAAGAGAGAAAGAGAGAAAGAGAGAAAGAAAGAGAGAAAGAAAGAAAGAAAGAAAGAAAGAAAGAAAGAAAGAAAGAAAGAAAGAAAGAAAGAAAGAAAGAAAGAAAGAAAGAAAGAAAGAAAGAAAGAGAGAAAAAGAAAAAAAGTCACAGTGAAGGAGCATCAGTAACAGCCCTCCTCATACAAACATCAGCAGTTTAACATTTGTGTGTGCTGGGGCTGGGCTGTTGCCTAGGATGTGAACTTTGCAGACTAACCCAGCCATTATGCACTGAGCAATTGCTAAGGCAGCAGATGCAGTCAGACACACGCAGGAGTGTGTTAATGTAAGACCTGATGTAACAAACACCTGCTTGTCTGGCAGGGTCTCAGGGAAGAGACATGTGGCTCATGCAGTTGTGTAGGATTTGCAAAGATATGTTCTGCTTCCTCATCATATCGTGTGTGATTCCCACTCACCTTCACGGGAGCTTCTTGCAGTCCGATGGAGCTCATCCCATTTACACTAGTAGAGAAATCTTAGATGTTACTTTTTTTTCCCATCTGAAAACTCCAGGACATGGAATCCTCTCTCGACAATACCCAGGCTCCAAGCCTGCCTTGTTTACAATGGCTCAGGCTTTTAGAAGCCTGGAAGAATTGCACTGATGCCATGAAGTTTCACAAGGAAGAGGCATGTTTGGAAAAGTAAAACAAAGTGACTGTCTTATTCTAATCCCCAGTGTCACACCTGTGAAATCAGTGTGTGTCATCTCTGAAGCCTTTGAGGGGCTGACACGCTCTTCTGGCATAAGATGCTCTTGCACACTGAAGACTGAGTTGGTACCAGGAAATTTGGCAGCAGTATGGAACCAGGCTTCTTCTATCCCAGGAGCATCCCAGGGATGGAGAGCTGTGATTCACATGCAGATTGCAGACAGCTGCAGTGGTTTAAGATGCTACTTCACAGCTGTCCAGCTGGGCTCTCTGCAGGAGGCTGCCAACAAGCAGAGGTGACCCAATGGGGTGATGCCTGGTCTCAGCTGTCCAAGCTCAGGGCCTGGGGGATGCATAGAGAGGGCAGGGAAGGATGTGGAGTAGCTACAGTGTGAACACTGATGCCTCTACCACAAGCTGAGGAAGCATGTCTGGCACAGGAACAAATCGTGATGGAGGGGACACCATAGACTGGCCCAGGAAAACTAATTAGAACTCATTTGCCAGAACTCTCAGCAAACAGGTTTCTTCTCTGCTTCCTCATTGCTCCAAGGGATTTCTTTCCCAGGGTTTGCCTTCTTTTGCCTCTCTCTTTGCCCAGCTGTCCTTACTGGATCTCCAGCATGTCCCACATCCCACGTACTTGCTCAGGAGAAGGCCCCTGGCACAGGTAGCCATGGAAGCAGGCAATAGGCAGCCAGTGCTACAGTCAGCCTTAGCAGTTAGCTGAGACACAGAGCAGGGGCATAGAGAAAGGTATTCTTTTATTCCCTGTCTCTTGGCCCTCTTCTTGGCACTTTTAACCTTTTCTGCTCTCCTTTCTCTTTACAGATTTTCTTCTAGCCCACAGTAGCTGCAGCACACAAGCCCTTGCCTTGCCGTTCACCCTCAGCCTCACAGCCGCCGCTCTATTTTGCCTTTTCCCAGTTTCATGAAAGAACACAGTCCATGAATAACAGGATTATTTATCATCCTCTCCCTCCCCTTTCAGGATGACTTGCTGTTTATGGAAAGCACTCGAGTGCAGGGGAGATGGTGCTACAGTTAAACAGCCAATGCTTAAAGGGCCGTTGCCTGTGCTCTGGTTTCACATTGTATTTCCCATTTCCAGGAATGTGGGAGTTCTGTCCTGGATTGATGAGTACAGCATCACAAATCACTGCTACAGTCAACACGATCGAGGAGATGGTTCTGCACTTCACTTTTTGTAGAGACTAAGACATTTACTTTTGGAGTAAATGTGGGTCCATCCTCTCTGTGTCGTCCAGCAGTGTATCACAGGCAAGAACATGCTCCTGATGAACCCGTGATGGTGGCTAGCAGGTGACAGGCTGAACTGAGACATCCACATATGATCATAGAATCATAGAATGATCTGGGTTGGAAGAGACCTTAAAGATCACCCAGTTCCAACCCCCTGCCATGGGTAGGGGCACCTCTCACCAGCCCAGGTTGTTCAGGGCCCCATCCAACCTGGCCTGGAACACTTCCAGGGAGGGAGCATCCACAACCTGTTGCAGTGTCTCACCACCCACACTGTAAAGAATTCCCTCCTAATATCTAATCTAAATCTACCCTCTTCTACCTTAAAGCCATTTCCCCTTGTCCTGTCTCTACAAACACTTGTAAAAATCCTTTCCCCAGCTTTCTTCTAGGCCTCCTTCAGGTACACAAAGGCTGCTATGAGGTCTCCCCAGAGCCTCTTGATCTGACAACTGTGTGCTTCAAAGAGGTCTGCTGGATGTGGAACACAGTAGGACAAGGGTAAAACTTGTCCTGAATTGAATGGCTGATAGAAAAAGAACTTTGGAGATGGTTGTCCACAGCTTCTCATCTGCAACTTGACCACAGTCTCATAGCAGGTTCACTGTGCAGCTTCACTGTGTCCCCTCTGCACTTCTGATTCCTGATGTGCCTTGTAATTATAGAAGATCTTTAGTAAGCCATTGCATAAGTACAAAGTATTGAGTCTAAGCAGCTGGGAAGCCTTGAGTTGCCTGGGAACTTCTGCTGAGGAGCAGAAGATGCAACATGTGCTGCCTGCTCTGGTCTGGCCACCACCATTAGCTGGTCTCTGCATGAGAGCTTGTCTTCAAAGAGTGGAAGTGCTCGGAGAGGATTAGCTTTGGGGGACTTTGTTGTTGTGGGCTCCATGAAGCCTTTTGGAGAGGTATTGCACTGGGGACTTCAAGCTTGGTTCTGTGAATGGTGTGCAGACACTGGGACCATTTGAAGACCAGGCTGCTGCATTCCTAGATGTAAGGAAATGAAAAGGAAAATGTACAGAACTCTACAACAGATTTTCTGTTAAAAAAAACTGAAGGGAAAAAAAAGCGGACTAATCCTTCTATTTGCTCTCCTCCTATATTAACCAGGTTTCTGTGACAAGAAGGGTCAGAAATTCAATTAGGAAACTTCACAGCTTTTACAAACATGTGCAGTTCAAAATAAATTAGCAATTCCACTACAGCAGCCTTCATATTTCCTTTGTCCTCTGGGCACTGCCGGATCCGGCAGTCTCTGGTGTGTGCAGAGCTGAAAATGTGTGTGTATCATTCTCATGAGTTTTTATTGTAAGGGAGGGAATCTCACAGGACAAATGTGTAATGTTGTAAGAGCACTGAGGTTGCATGGATACAGGAACACAAACCGGGCGACTCGCACTTTGAGAATACAAATTCTTCGGAAGAACAACTATCTCACTCTGTTTGGATGGAGCTTAATAAAATGGATCACTCCAAGCTAGGACTCTCCAGGATTCCAAGTTACAAACAATGAAGAACAATATCAAAATTTTATGGTACTTAACACAGCTGAGTTACGTCCTGGATGGTCTCCACAGAATCACTGCAACTGGCTTTGATTTGAGTTGGAGAAGAAGAGTTTCACACCCCCATCCCTGAAAAGACATGAGCATGACATGCACAGGCTCCTGTAGGATGAGCCCAGAGCCTGTTGCTTTTATTTCCAGCCTATACCGGTTTACCTTCAGCTGGGCTGATACTTCTACAGCTGTTCAGCTGGATGAACTAACACTGACAAAGCACAGCCCATTTTTAATAGTTGCATCCACCAGGCAGAGGCTATATCCTGCTCACAGCAGCTCCATTGTCCCATCAGGGTGGAGAGTAGCAACTTCATATACCCACTAAAATAGCGGCCAGTGCTGGTATGCAAGTGCCCTAGTTTAATGCCTAAACATGGTATCTTGCTACCCAGGCTGGCAGGGCTGCCAGTTCATACTCCAGCCCTGAAGGTGAACTGTGTGTCACTTAGCAGTGGCTCCGGCAGCAGGGAAGGTCAAACAACCCCTTGCTTTTGGCTGTGTTGCTGAACCTCTGGGGCAAGAAGTAGCTGGTCAGTGGGGAGAGAAAACATGTTAACAAGAGCATTAGTAACCAAACCATTTCTTTAGAGACATGTAGGTCTATTCCCCTCTGAAGTGAAGGGGCAGGACTGGCTCTAACAGGACCCTATCCTGTTCCCAGGAGACCAAAGCATCTCCAGAAATACTGTGGCTTAAGTGTCAACCTTTGTAAAGTGTTGCAACCATGGTTACCCCCATGTTCAGGGACAAGGACATCATACAATTATTCCAAGCCCTGTCTGCTCCCTCCACTTAGCTGAAACAACATAGCTGTTTTGCATCTTACGACTAGGAATATTACCAACCATGAAAGCATCTGGAAAGATGCACCATGAAAAGTACCAAAGAAAACAAAGCTCAGCCAGAAGGACAGCAAGAGCCAGTGCAAGGATCCAAAAGGAAGAGCTGGAAAAGGAAGAAACAGTGTTTGTAGGTGTACCAGCTGGAATAGTGACTGCCCTGCTTGTTTTCCTTGTAGCTTTCCTTGTTGCTCTGAATGGGCCAAGTTTCAGGAAGGGGAATGATTTGACTGCCATCAATGCTTTCTGCATTTACAATCCATTGCCTGGACTTCACCTGCACCTGTGATAGTTTTGTACCCATTTCTCTAGGGAGAGTGAGAACATGACTGACCTTACCATGGCTATGTGTCCCCCCGAAGCTGTAGGCCAAAGAAATGTTCAAAACCAGAAAGAAACTGCCCAAACTGGGTGAGCTTTTTGCTTAGCTTTCTGGATTTTATGTTATGCTTTTATCCTTTGTGTTGTGCTGTGTGGTGCTGACACTGAATGGTGAGGTCCAAATGGCTGAGTGTGTTCATTATGGTCCCTTTCCCAGCCAGGACACTCTCGGCTCTTGGTCTCTTTTCAGCTGCAGCAGCAGGATGTATCCCACAGAGCATATCCTAACACTTTGGCCAGCCCCAAACAGCTACTAAAATAAAAGCAGGCCATCCTTGAATAAAAAACCCCTTTATCCAAGCTCACTTGGTTTTGTTAATTTCAACATGATTGTCAAGGAGGCAAAATCCCCAGTAAAATTAAGTCTGGGGAGGACTCAAGACAGGTTTCTCAACTCCCTCAGCTGGAAGGCAATTACAGCAAAGTGATTCTCTCCTGCAACTTTAAGGCTTGTCAGGAGAGCCAAGCAAGTGTCAACATTCCAGACTGATCTCTGGAATAGTTGTCACCAGTGGCAGGTACCATCCTGAAGCCAGCCCAGTGCCCTTCCATGGCTTCAGTCTCCTCCCCACCACCTCAGCCCCAGCCTCGCTGCCCATCCCCACACCATGCTTCTCCATCCCACAGCTGGGCTGCTCTGGTGCCCTGCAGCCCCTCCATGCTTCTCTGAAACATGAGTTGGTCCCACTGTGTGGTTTGATCTGTGCTTCTAACAACTGAGCCAGGAGAGATTGAAATGAGCTTTATAGCCCGTGCTGGAAGCCTGATTTGGGGCACTCAGGCTTCACGTGTCATCATCCACAGAAAGCACTGGTGCCAGTGGAGTTTCATTTTGTGTCAAGTAACTTCTGTGCCCCTTCCCCCTGCCAAGTGCTGTGCAAACCCTGGGGGTCCTCCCTCTCAACTCACTGTCATAGTATAATTCCTTTGTAATGCCTGATTATTTGAGGGGCTTCTAACAATATGCGTTTAATAGACAAGCAATATCTTGCTTGCTGCTATAAATAAAACAGTGCCAACCCTAATTTTCTGCTGCTCTGTTCTTTTCAGCCTATAAATATCATCCCACCACTCCTTCCACATGTATGACTTGTAGGTATCACATGAAAGGTGGTATTTTGTGTTTGGTGCACAAGTGTTCAGTAGACTTGTAGACTGCAGGAAGGTGCCATGCCGAAGCAAAGATGCTGAAGCAAAGATGCTGAAGCAAAGATACACTTGTGTGGTGGTTTTTACCCCGCTGAATCCTGGCATTTTTGTAAGGAGTTACGCAGCACAAACATATTTTTAGATCAAACAATAGACAAGGAGAAAATGTGTTTTGCAAGCAGACAGACAAAGTTGTTTGCAGAACCTGTGCAAATTTTATTTACGTTCCCCAGTCTTTGGTCTCTTCTGGGATCTTACATGTTTCGCATTATTATCAAATATTTGCAGTGGTCCCTATAAACAGACTCATGTTAAAAGCTACTCCAAGTGTAACCCGACCCAGAGGAATGATGCTTATCTGAGCTGCACAATGACAGATTTAACAAAGATGCTGATGCAGTGTGTTTCTCATCAAATGAGGGAAATGCAAGGAAAATGCAAACCGCATAGTTAGTTAGTCATGTAATTAATTAATTAATAATTAATTAATTAATTATTACCAATGCATAAAGCCGGAGTTATTTCCATTTCGCTGTGGAAAGAGCTACAAATACCCAGCACTTGTGATTGCAAACCTGTTAGCCAGTGGAGGAAGGAGGGGAGCAAACGCCCAGAGCCGGGACTGTCACAATCTATTCCACTGTTTGGTAATTATTTTTTTTATTACTATGACAACACGGACCATACGAGCGGTTTCTTTAACTCCAGCAAATGATAAGTGCAGATGAGCTCTTTTTTTAAAAAAAACCCTACTACAGTCATCACTTTTTACTTCTGCAGTGTCAACCTCTGTGTAACAAAGTGACTGTGACTACCCGAGTGACGTGCCCCGCTCTGCCTGCCGGTTGCCCCGCTGCCTGCCAGCGCAGCCTGCCTGGCTCTGCTGCTATGTACTACTCCAATCATTTCTTTTTCAATATCGGGAGGCATTTCAGATTTGAGAATGGCTCCACACTGGCTCAGCATTTTCTGTCTTAAAAAAAAAAAAAAATAAAAAAAATAAAAAGGCAGCATTATCCTTTTTAAAGTGCTTCCAAATCTTTTACATCTCTTTTCCTTTTCTCTCTTTTCAACCTCCACCTTTTTTTTTCTCTCCCCCCCTTGTGGTCCTGGAGACCACCCTGTAAGTCTACATGACATCATGAGAGAGAATTAAACGTACTTGAAAGGCCACTTCTGTTTTGGTGGGAACTTCTATGCAATTGCAAAGTGCCCATTAAAGCACAGGTTGTTTCCTAGAAGCATGTCCAAGCCAGTAGCGTGCAAACCCCTTCAGGGCTTCTAGAAAGCGTTTCGCTTTTGAAATGCTGAAGGAAATTCAGAGATGAAAGGATAAGTCTCCCAGGCTGTGCATTTACAGTCTATTGTCTTCCATGAAGGATAGTATCACTCCTCAGTTGTGTTATTGCAGTTAATCCACTTAAATGCTATTGGATTTTCAGATGAGCTGAATTCTTTGCATCTGCTATTAAGACGCTTTGTTTAGATGAGAAAGGGCTGCGATTTAAATCACAATGAGTTCAGGGAGATGTCAGGGTGCAGCAGGCACCTTATGCCAATCCGCAACGGGGAACAGGGGCATTTTCTCTCCAGGGAGGGAGGATGCGAAAGGAGAACGAGCTGCCACCGCCCGACTCCGGCACCGCCGCTTCGCGGGCTGCCTGCGGCGGGGGACACTTGGGGAGGGGACCGGGGCCGGCTGCTGCGGAGCCCCGGGGCGCTGAATCTCCGCCGCCGCGGAGGGGAGCCCCGCGCCCGAGCATGCCGCAGCCAGGTGCCGCAGGGCGGAGGGTGCCCGCTGTCCCCACCAACCCCAAGCTGCTTTTCTTTTATTCTGGGGGGTGCTTTTGTATTTCTTAAGGGGGGGCGGGGGTTGAGGTGAAGTGCCTGTTCTCCTTGGCGATGAAGGTGCTGCGAGAGCAGCGGAGAGGCTAGAGTGAAAAAACCTACCACTACCCACCGCCACTGTGCCTTGCCTTTGAAAAAGGCAAGCCCCCTCCAGAAAAAAAATATTAATAATACTAATAATAATTGCAGGGGTTACCAAAAAAACCACCACC